>JAHWFP010070299.1:0-10744 GCA_023313725.1 Lithobius niger | reverse complement strand
CCATTTTCTTTTTTCTCACAGTTCTGTTTTTATGTGTACAACCCTCATGGGTAGCCCCATGTTTCCTTAGTTTTTCTCATTGATTGGTTAGTGTGCTTTTGTGTTCAAGCATCAACACATTTTCTAACGTTTTTCGTCGTTTGGTTGGTGTGTGTCTGTGTGCAAGTAGCAAAACATTTTCTTAACGGTTTTTGTCGTTTGGTTGGTGTGTGTCTGTGTGCAAGTACCAACACATTTTCTTACGTTTTTTGTAGTTTTATTCAGGGACGACGCTAGGGGGGGGGGGGGGGGGGTATAAGAATCAGACGTATAAACGAAGAAAATTCTGGTAACGTATTAAGAAAACTACGTTAGTTTCTTTCACAGCGACAGTAAGGACTTTAGGTCACATCAATAGAGCCCAGGTTTTACTGTGGGAGTTGTAAAATCATCTGTTTTTCAGCTGGTTTTATAAATATGAAAAATAATGGTGTAGAAAACAGTTAAGAACGTTTGGCGTGAGAAAGAATCGCAAGAGTGTTATTTTTACTTTTATTCGGTGTTTTTTTGGAGAGGGGGACCGCAAAAGTAGCATTTTTCGGTTCGCCCCAACCCCCCCCCCCCCCCCCTCCGGCTAAAATTGCTGCCCCACTGCCGCCTCCCCACTGAAGTGATTCTAGCGTCGTCCCTGGTTTTATTAGTGCGCGTGTGCAAGGTAGGTACATGTTTTCTTACTTTTTCTCTTCGTTCGGCTAGTTTTCAATTTGCCTGGGTCTTGCCTGGCGTTTCTTGCAACACAGTACTTGCAACAAGGTCTCGTTGTTGAACGTTTTTTTTATTTGTTTTCTTATTTATTCCCGTTATTTTTGTCATCTGTGTTGCATTCAGGTTACCTGTGTTGCTGTGGTACCTTGGAGAATCTACGTCAGAATGCCTCGACAGCGTTGTGGTTAGCAACGGTCGGTGCCCTTATTCCTGCAAAAGTCTATTTTTAGCCATTTGATACAGAAATTTGAAAGCGCTGGATCTGTTTCAGACGTGCATAAAGGGCATTGAGGTCGTCCAGAGTCAAAATATCCACTGCCATTTATTTTTTATTTATTTTTTTTTTTAAATTAATTTCTTTTGAGCCCTAAGTTAGCCGAAGCAGTTTAATGCTTGCATGGCTGAACCGGCTCAATTTTGAACATTACCAGACTTTTAGAGAAGAGGAAATGTCTGGTAAAGGGAGGTACCAACCCGGGGATTCGATCCGGGAAACCTCCGATCATGGTAGGGGCCGAAAGATTGTCCTGAATTGGCCAGAATAGTTCCCATAGCCGCTGAAGGAGCATGGTAGCCTCTTACGCTACCCTAGCCTGCAGTCCTGGCGGGGACTTTGCCAAGTACCAAGCACGCCCCAAAGACAAGTGTCACAGTGGACGGATATTCCAAAAACAACAGTACAACTCGTCTGTTTTCCTATAGACCAAGACTTCTCCACACAATTACTGAGGTTAAGTACTTGAGTACAGTGTCTGAGTACTGCGATAGAAATGTCTAGTTGTCATGTCTAGAATGTGTAGCATGACCAGATTACGCTAGACTGAATAATGTTAACTAGTTGTTCCCCGGCGTAACATACGTCGGCCTAGCTGATTCCCGCTGCTTCAACTCGGCTCTAATAGTCAGCATTATTTAAGCAATAGTGTTTGTTTCTAATTGTTAGAGCGCATATCCGTTCTCATTGTTGACCGCTCGCCCTTTTTCTTTGCTACCGTGCCAAGAATGAGTCCGCTTGCCCTCTTGCTGATTGTTGAAACTTCGTTTGTTTAATCTCGATCCATAATAACCCCTCATCATAAGTGTGCTCCCAAGCGAACTATATACACAAACGGAACGTTAAATGTTTAGAGTAAGGATCTATAAGTCAAAACCTAGAAGGAACACGGACAAGCTTTGACAGTCAGGGTCTAGGTGTAAAATTTGTCAGTAAGAGGCTGGAAAGCATTAGACCCTTACTACCCGGTGGTTAGATTAGTTCTAGTCTCTTCGGACTGAACGTGTGTATGAACGGTTGTAGCAGGTTTTCTTTGTTCTTAGAATATTGTTTTGGAACTTTAATAACACAATTTTCTTGTGAAGTTTGGCATTTTGTCTTTTGATGCTTTAGAATCTTTATTAATAAAATCGAGTTGTCGCGTAGGATGGACGGCAACGAGACGGCCACAAGACGGCCGCCACAAGACGGCCGCAAGTAATTGACAGAGCAGATATCCGTTTTCATTGTCGGTCGCTCGCCCTTTTTCTTTGCTACCGTGGGAAGAATGAGCCCGCTCGCCCTCTTGCTGATTGTTGAAGCTTCGTTTATTAATCGAGTTGTCGCGTAGGATGGACGGCAACGAGACGGCCACAAGACAGCCGCCACAAGACGCCCGCAAGTAATTGATAGAGCACATATCCGTTTTCATTGTCGGTCGCTCGCCCTTTTCCTTTGCTACCGTGCGAAGAATGAGTCCGCTCGCCCTCTTGCTGATTGTTGAAGCTTCGTTTGCTTAATCCTCCGTTACAATGTCTCCAATGCCTATTTATTTATTTCAGGTGTACAAAGGCGTGATTATTTATTTCCGGTATACAAACGCGTATTTATTATTTCACATGCACAAAGGTGTATTTATTTATTTCACATGTACAAACGCCTATTCAAACCATTTATGCACGAACAAATCATATGTAATGGAAGTGTATGGACTCCGCAACAAGGGATACGCTCAATGAGGGAGTGAAGCAAACGAAAAACACCGTTTGCTAGCCAGGGTACGCAAAAACACATAGACGGGATACACGCATTCCCTAACAAACACATGAGGAAGGAAATCGTTCCAGTGTTTTTAACGGTGCATCAAACACCACCCGTGCGTAGCACGGGCTTCCCCTAGTTTTTATTATATTTCGTAGATTTATGGTAGAGGATTACCATAATGCTGTTTGCTACGAATATGCTGGCATGTTACTAAATTGAAAAATAATTTTCAACGTAAAGCAAAGCAGGAAACGTATAACCATACTACCACTTGATCATCACATGGGTCATTGTAGGATGATTTCCAGTTTTTCGTGAAAATGTATTTATTGCTGACCACTGGGTAGTAAGGGTCTAATGCTTTCCAGCCTCTTACTGACAAATTTTACACCTAGACCCTGACTGTCAAAGCTTGTCCGTGTTCCTTCTAGGTTTTGACTTATAGATCCTTACTCTAAACATTTAACGTTCCGTTTTTGTTTATTAATTCGTGTTACTTTTAGAATTGCAGCTAAACTGTAAAACAGTGCAGTTGGCGGTCACAGCTGATAGTTTAACACAAGAGACCCTAGGCTGACCCTCACTAATCTAGCTATCGCCAATGTTAACAATAGAAACAAATCCTTTAATCTTCAGTCTATGTCTCGCAGCTGATGTTTGCTAATTGGTATTGTTGCATAATAACAATGTTTAAAACAATGTAAAACAATCAATCTGGTGGTTTAGAGCTCCGTAACCCCTGAACCACTTGACCAATTAGAAAAGGCCTTATGAAAAGGGCACATCTACAGAGCAATACCTGTAAAATGAGCTAAGAACCAGCTTTATAGGACAAATGGTTTGACCTGTAGAGAGGACAGACGAAAGTATCCCCAGAACAACAACAACAAGAAGCAGAACAAGAAGTTGTCTATTTGGCCCTTGTCTGCATCTCGGGTTTGGCTGGACCGAATTTCACAATTTTTGGACTGCAGACAGGCCTTTACTAGTCAAGGCTACATTCCAAATTTGGTTTAAATATGTTTACTTTTGACGGAGTTATAAGCTCTCAAAGTTGAGAGTTTAACACAGAGGTCCTAGGTCGACCCTTACTAACACTGGCTATCGCCAGTGTTAATATATAGATAGATGGTGTGGCGATTATTAGTTCGTTCAACTGCTCCTCAACATCAACGCCACAGCTAAGGGACAAGTAAGCAACGTAACGTGAGGTCAAGCTACATGTTGGGGTAATTCCAAATTAAAAAAAAAACCTAGCTGATGGAATAAGGCGCAAAGTCGTGGTTCAGTTCTAATGATGTTTTAATTATTAATTTTAGCCGTGATCAGCTCTGGTTCAAAAAATGAAAATGAAAATTTCTCAAAAACTAACTTAAATTGGCTTAAACCTATACCAAAACAACCGCCTCTTTATCATCAACAGTCAATCTTTTAACAATCGGATGCCTTTAACAGTTAGAAACGGCCTCTCCGTCTCGTTGTTGTATGGCTCTTGGCTCATTTTGTCACCGTAATGGTTCCTCAACCCCCGTGTGCTGAGAGGCGAACCGCGTAGGTATAGCATTGCGTACGCACACTCGGTCTTCTGACCACAATCCCATTCCTTCTCTCGTCGGCCCCCTCACCCCTTTGGCGAGTTGAAATTATCACGACCCCTCTCCACCCCGGCCTTGTGTTTCTTTGCCGTTTGAGTTTTGAGCGTAGCAAAGAACTTTGTTTAGTTCTAATATCATGTCAAAAACCAAAAACTGCTAAAAGGGACTGCGAAGTTCCTAACGGTTGGGCCCTTCAAAGGGGTGATAACAACACACCAAGTTAATCGCGCCGAATAACCAAGACACCAAAACTAACGAAATAAAACAAATTACAACAAAATTAAAACCAAATCAAAAACCTACAAAGAGGTAACCAAGTTGAGAATGGTTCGGCCTATAGGCAAAAGGTAGTATCAAATTGTGGAAAACCGATTTCTTGTTGACGTGCCACTTTATTACAGTCTAATACACAATTAAAAAAAAAGGACTGATATCATATCAAAAACCAAAACTGGTAAAAGGGGCCGCCAAGTTCCAAATGGTTCGGCCCTTCAAATGAGTGATATCAAAACATTCGCCAACTTAATCGCACCGAATAGTACTTTGGACGTTAAATGAAAACTTGAACATTGCTACCGAAAGTAGCAATGTTCTAGTTTTCATTTAACCTTCGAACTATTAAGCGGTGTGATTAACTTGGCGAATGTTTTGGTGTGTTGATATCACTCCTTTGAAGGGCCGAACCATTCGGAATTTGGCGGTCCCTTTTACCAGTGTTGGTTTTTGATATGGTATCACTCCTTTTTTTTTTAATTTTGTATTAGACTCAAGCCAACTAGCCTGCAGCTGTGTAATACAGTGCCACGTCAACAATAGCTTGAGTCGTAATTTTTCTAATATTTTAATTTCATATCACTCCTTTGAGAGGCCAAACCATTCTCAACGTAGTCGCCTGTTTTAAATTTTTTAAATTTATTTTTTATTTAGTTCATCTCACTCCTTTGTGAGGGCAGCCATTCTTAATTCGTGGCCTCTTTACCATTTTTTTTGCTTTATTTTGACATTTTGTTTGTTTTTCGTGAATTGAGACGTAGACGCAATTTCTTTGGCAACGTTGTTTAGATTTGTGACGACGCATAACTTGTGTGTTGATACGCACGTCAGTATACACGTTGTCATTGTCCGAACTTTGACCGTCTAATCAGAGACGATGCCGATAATACTAACAATGGTTACAACAATACTTTCGTATTTACGCGCCCTCCCACGCCATTCCCGTTACATCCCCCAGGCTGTAAATCAGAAAAAGTATGCAGTTCGTATCGTACTGCAGCCATTCGTCAAATTTCATAGCTGGAAGCCTTTCCGCTCCCCTATGGCAATTAACATGGGGATGAGCGGCCTAGCTGGAAACTAGTAACGCATGTGCTGCAACGTTATTGAGGGTCAAATTTTGCATTGAAAACCGCTTAGCTGACATACCTGCACATGTTAGTTTTTATTTTACCACAATTTAAGCTTTCGTACCGCATTATTATTTTTCTCCAAGTACCTGAAATATGCCCAACTATGCTTCAGGATATACGACACGCTATGGCGTCGCGCTACAATGGTTTACGTTCTCGAAAATTGAATTGAATTGATGTGATGTTTGTTGCCTAACTTGGCGCGACACACTTGTATAGGACTGGATGGCCGAGTAGCCACATTGGCAATGGAAGAGAATGTTTATTCCGGACACAGCCGTATATATAGCGCTTACATATCATGTGACTAACTAGCCATGTGATTGACTAGTTAGTCTATTACATTTACAAGGGTTTGACGCATCTGTGTGCAACCACAGATGACGTCATGCAAAGCTGTATTATCTGACGTAGGCCATTGCGGCCACATACACCACAATACCCTCCTTAAAAAAAAAATTGGAGTTGTTGATTGTCCAATTTTTCTGTATGATGACAGCTAACGGAATTTCGCTGACATCTTCTTGATTGTTGAAGAATTGGCATCTGGACTAGGACATCTGGCTGATGACATCTGGCTGATGACATCGCATGTTTTAACTTCAGATAACCAAAGAAAGATATCTTTTTTGGCTTGATGTCGTCTGCTTTGTTTTTCCCCCTTTTTATTTTACTTTGATTTATGCTGGCATTTAGGTTTCCCAGCATTAGAGTTGAACATGAAAAACATAAAACTTAGAATTAATTTTCACATTCAGTAAAACCGTATGATCAGCTTCACTCACGAAAAACTGAAAACAGAAACATGTTTTCGGCCTCCGAAGCAATTTAAAACTGGGCCCCCCACACTCAACTGGAGAGGCAACATCTTTCCGACTCCGGAACAATTTAAAATGGTACCCCCATATATGGGCAAACGATCAACAGGGGGACAAACCATTACAGTCCAATTACCCCTGTCAGTCATGTGACTGTTAAGTTAATGTTTAATTTGGGGCAGTTTCGCAAAAAAATTATTGTAATTACTGTAAAATAAAATAAAATAAAAACAGGGTTGATCCCATCCTCATTGCCATCTATATCTATCTATCTTCTATAATACGCTTAGGTTGTGCAAGCAAATTCATCATTATTATAGCACTACAATGAAAGAGGGTGTATAATGAAAGAGGGCGAGCGACCGACGATGTCAAACAAACAGATGTGGCCTATAACAATCGACATATTGCATTAATAAAGCTAGCTCTTAAGAGCCGACTTGGAAGAGTTTCAAAGTTGGTTGAGTAACAATCACTGCATGCACAACCGTTGTTGGGTTTGTTGGGCTTGGTATCAGAACAGAGAAACGTCCTCCATTGAAAATAAACATTTACTACCATAACACAAATCAGCAGGGGTTCAAAGAGAGAGCAGAGATGGGGATATTCAGACCACACAATAGGGGAAACCGGGGCCCACTACAGTGTTACGCTCAGGTATGTGGGAACCAGCTAGCCGGCGTATGTTACGCCGTGGGTACGGCTAGTTGTAATAAATAGGCTTGTATGGCCGAGTAGCGTACTTAGCACTGGAACATAGGTAGCATGATTGGCTGGGGAAGAGACATGTTTATTCTGGACACAGCCGTATGTATAGCACTTACATATCATGTGACTAGTCATGTGCTTGACTAATTAGTCTGTTACATTTACAAGGGGGTTGACGCATCTGTGTGAAACCACAGATGACGTTATGCAAAGCAGTATTATCTGACGTAAGGCATTGCGGCCACATACACTATAACACTAGCGTGTGTCTAGACTGGGGTGTCGTTTTGTGTTGTTTGTGTTGCTTTGTCAGCGTTCCCTCACTGTAGGTATTTGCAGTCGCTATGCAATTGTTACCCTCAGTAGCACAGATTTGTCATTTGCCACAACAATTATTGTTGATGCACTTCATGATATTTACTAACATTTAACCGTTGAGCCGTAGGCAGTTCAGCGGTTATCACTTGTTTCTAGCATTTTCCTTATTTTAATGCCATCCGTTATGCAGTTTGTTATGATTATTCGTTTTGGCTTCTAAAATGGTAGGGTCTTATCACCTCCTTTTCCCCTCCTCTTCCTCAAGTATCTGCCCAAATGCAACACAGCCAATGATTGTTTACCTTGCATGTCATTTTGGACTTTCAAAACTATTCCAGTTTCATTTGACGTCGCCTGTCCCTATACTGTTCTGGACTAGAGGGTGCCAACAATGGCTTATTATTATTATTATTATTATTGCTACATAGGGCTTGAAAAAGGGTCAACATGGGGGACCCCACCATTCGACTCAGATTCATGCGTTCGATTTATAAATCCGGGTTCAGTTTTGTGCATTCGTTTTTATCGAGAAACATTTTGAGGTAGGCAGCACAGGGCATCATGGCGACACTGAACGAAAGTTGTTGATATTTTTAATTATTTTTCAAAAAGTTTCGCTGTTCGGCATGTTTTCCTCTTTCCGTTATATAATTTACGACTTAACGTATATTTATTTCATTCCCTCTCATTCAGATCAGGAAGGGGTATCTCTGTTATGTCGTGCGAACATTCGTTTCCTGGCCATTATGTAAATTAAACCTGAACCTTAAATTACCATCCGTACAAAGGCAATCCGACTCTATCGTTATTATTACCTGTTTTACCTTCATTTTCCATCTGCCATCGCCATTTTACCAAGCTCCGAGATATGGGTTTACGCAACGACAATTTTCTCGCTTACTAGCTTTTACTTGGATAATGCTAAATCTGCTGGCCGCTTCTCGCCTTTGCCGGAGAATGCGGCTTTCGAGTTGTCTGTACGTGGTATAACCATGACAACAACGCAGACTCAGATCTTCTCCACGTGCCTTGCGACACGACGTACGATGCGCGCAGCATGACGGCGTCGACTTATGATACCATGAAAAATCATTTTTACAGCAAAGAAGAATCACAAGGTGAAAAGTAAACGAAGCAAGCAGTCTGCATTAAAGACTGACCTTGTCAGGATACACGATACAGTAATCAGAAAAAGAAAGAAAAGACAACTCACCCGACTGGGACTCGAACCCAGGACTCTAACCACTGCGCTACCGGTGTGGGTTCTGGCTACAGGCTCCAGCCGGGCCAAGTAGCTGCTCAATCTTTCTCCGTGGTGACCGAAAGGTCTTAAACATACATACAAAGGAGGGAAAGCAACATTGCTTCTTGGCCTCCACACTAGAAAAGCGCTATGTCAATGATAGTGTCACCACTGAGAACGATTGAACAGCTACTCAGCTCGGCTGGAGCATGTAGCCAGAACCCGCCCCGGTAGCACAGTGTCGAACACCCGGCTAGTAAACAGGAAGTCCTGGGTTCGAGCCCCAGTCGGGGCAGTTGTCTTTTCCTTCTTTCTCAGATTAGTGTATCTTGTTTCCTCACAAGGCCAGTCTTTAATGCAGACTGCTTGCTTCGTTTAATTTTTACCGCATTACAATTCGATGAGCCCAAAATGGACGCCATGTTGGATATTGAATTCTCGCTGCGAGCAGCTATTTATTCTACCGTTGTCTGATCACTGCTACAAGCTGTTCTTTGAGCGAGAATAGAAAATTTTGGAAATAGCGTGAAATGACAACAGTGTTGTAGCCATGTTTACAATTAATTTTGCAGTTTGTTCTTTATCCGTGTTGTTATTTATAATGCATTTAATTTGTTATGTATTGTCGAATACATTTAGTAGAAACGTGAAACGAATCGTAAATATATAACGGTTGACTAGCAAATAGAGTTCGGCGAGCGAGAAGGTCTCGTTACATAAACGTGCCCTAAGGGCGCGTTTATGCAACGACTCGCCTCTGCATTATCGCAGCTAGAACTCAATCGCGATGGCAAAGGTGACAATGCCATGGTAACAACGCTAAATGGATAGCTAAATCCGACATCGTTTGAGTAAATACTTGCAGTCTTATAATCCGTGCCAATAATATGAAGAATTCCTCATGACGAAACAATTTTCCCAAACGCTTCTGAACTCACGTTATTTGCTGTTTTCGTTGCGAGGCGGCAGACATAAAACCGCCGCCATGTTGGAATTTGAGGTGATTTCTAGCGTCTAGCTGCGAGAATGCAAAAGCGAGTGGTTGCGTAAACGTGCCCTTAACCTTGACGGAATAAGCTACACGCTATCGCGACGTAAATGTAAAACTAACAACCCTTTCTGTTTCCTTACCTTAATTCCTCTATCCAAAAAAGCCTGACTAACGGCCTTTCCGATTCCATTCGATCCTCCCGTAACGAAGGCACTTTTTCCCGACAAGTTAGAAGCCATCTTTGCGTTGAGCCAATCGTCCTAAATGAAACGTTGTCTGCCAATGTTTATATCGTGAATGTCGGGGACAGAAGAGCTTCTATCTGGGACGGGGAAAGCAAACACAGCACTGGCGTCTTAGCATCATTTCCACGAGGCCGAGACCTTGAACTGACATTTTTTTGCTAGTATGTTATCAAGCACTGAGTCAGTGAACGGCGTGTTGTTTTTATTACGTTTATTTTTTTATTTTTGCAAATATACGTCAGCATAATTTAAGGCCGCCGTAGTTCAAGGCGGATCAGTAATGGCGTCACTTTGTTTATGAGAATCGAATTGGTTTGAATTAATATTTTATTAAAATGACTAGTGTGCGTGCTAACGTGCTAAAAAGGATAGGCTATGCACATTCGAAAGGATTACACGTTTTAATTCAAATAAACGAAATTACTCCAATCCAATTTCATAAATCCAATTTCTACCTTGCTAACGAATTTCACAGAACAACCGTCCTTTTAAAGGGATATACCTCCCAGCGCCATTTTTCTTGATCCTCCACATCAAGTACGGGCCCAAAGGTCTATTTCCTTAACCGTTAGTCTTTCCCTTGCTAAAAAGCCTTTTTAAAATATGAGCTCCAAAATCTAATACACTAATGCGGTAAAAATTTAAAATTAATTATTCCA
>JAHWFP010070297.1:0-16300 GCA_023313725.1 Lithobius niger | reverse complement strand
GCAGAAAAGAGATGGCTTCTTCTAGCCAAGGCCGATGGGGGTAGAACGTGTGTGTCTTGCCTTCTGTCACAACTTCTGCTCACATATGTGCCAGAAAGGTGATGTCTTTTAGCATCACTTTGGTACAATACGGGTCTGCGAAAAATTGCATTTTCTCTCTGAAAGGACCTTGTGACAATGGATGAAATATGAAGCGATAGTTACAGAATGGACACTCGCATGCCCTACGGACGTGTATGTATTTATTACCTCCTGGTTAGGTTTAATGTCCAATATTACTTTATTATCACAATTTTGGACTTGTAATTTTCATGGAGTATTGGATTGACGGTTAGTTATGAAGTTGTTTTTCTCACACGTCAAGTTCTGTCTGTCTCACTTCCATTACATTCTAGATGTTAGGCTGTGTGGGGAACTGTCAACACCAGTCTGTCTTCTCAAGAACGTGCTTGGTATATAGGCTAGGGAAACCAAATATAGGCCCAACTATAATAGCTTTCCTCTCGTAGCTGAGAGGTATCCTTGAAGGTGAAGGATAGAGGGGAGATGGAAACATACAATTTTTAATGATGGAGACGAGGATGCAAAACTCTGTCGGAAACCTCCATTTGTACCTCCTTAGGACCGATTAACATGTAATAATTAAAACATAATTTAGTATGTTGATTTAGTATAGATCTTGCATTCAGAGAACCAAATGCTGGTTACAAAGAAAATAAAGGTTAAACCAATATCCACAACTGTACCCAAAATTGGTCCAAAGAACGTCCTAAATTTGTCTACACTGGACGTCAGTCAGCTGGCCGACATCTGGACATCTTTTTGTGGGTCATGGAATGGGCCACTGTACGCCCAGTGGAAGTCTTTTTCTTTGTCCAATTGGACCAACTCTGAACCTGACGTTTTGGACATTGAGTTGTCCATTAGACGTCTGTTGGACGTCGTGTATTGTTCTGACTTCGTTCTCAAGCAGCCAAACTGACAATGGCGAAAAACACCAAATTCAACAGCGAATAAAGTGATAGGCTTTACAGTATCAGCACTTTATCAGTTTTATATTTTCGTGATTTTGTGACAAACGACTTTGTGGACCAAAAAGCTTTAAAAAAAGCAATAATTTTACATTGTGATATTTAATTCAATATCAAGCTTCAACGACAGCATTGGTACAAAATTAGGACATACCTTGCTATTGTATTCTGGCCTAGCAGCAAGAGCTCCCAGTGATACGGTGCTGCCCATGGAGTGAGCAATCAAAAGCAACTGGGATGAGCCTGTCTTGTTCAAAACAAAGTCGATCATTGCTGGCACGTCATAATAGGCCATCTGATCTAAACTGAAAAATATTAAAGAGACGAACAATGAACTAACTTCACTAACCAATACACTCATGGTTAGTTTCAGAGCTAAATAAAACAAACTAACAATACAACTTCAAAATTCACAACATATTCCCAAACCGGAAGGGAAGGTAGAACCATTTCTCTTCTTGTGAAGTTCGAAAGCAATTTTTGCAGTGAGTCAAACGACTCTTCGACCTCAGACATTCTTGAATAGGACCTATCTTGCATTTGATTCAACATACAACGCATCTTCAGGTCTAGCTCCATGATCCAGACATCAGAAATTGCTTGCAACAACATAATGGTCAAATGGTCCGTTAGGACCACCCATCTGTAATAACTCCACTCACTTTTCTTCTAATTGTTTGGAAGTAGTATCCAACAATGGTAGACGGCAAGTCTTACAGAAGGCACAGCGTGGCTTTAAATGTCTGAAAATGAATAACGTCAGTAGCTCGTGTCTGGTGCCAATTGTTTACCGTATATGCCAAACACCGGACCGTACTTTTCTTTGCCTGAAAAGAGAACTCCAACAAGAGGTCGTCACAAGGAACAAGGGAGAAGCAAAGTCACTTCTTATGGCCGCAAGTTGACATACAATGCAAGTATGGAGGAAGATCGCAACACTACCATGTCGATTCTACAGACCATTCGAGTTTGGATTAAAGGCAGCAATAGAATGGAACCCGTTCTTATGCTGCTGGATGGGGGTTCAGAGCGTTCTTTCATTACGGACAGTTGTTAAAAGGTTGAACATTCAATTCAGTAGAGAAGAAGACTTAGTTGTGCATACTTTTGGCGGTCAAAAGAAGTCACAGCATAGTCCTCACATTTCTGTAATGCTCGTCGGTAGCAACAAGATGCAGCTACAAATAGAAGCGTTACTAGTTCCAGAGATTTGCAATGGTGTAAATTTGTGGGAGACTATAGTCGTATTGAAAACTTCTTGCATAGTAGACGCACGAGAAACTGGTCACAACTTATTGGCCCTGGTGAACAGGTGTATGTGGATGTGCTGGTAGGGACTGACTACTTTTGGAAAATAGAAAGTGGGCATAACAAACGAGACTCTTTATTTCTTATGGCTACAGAAGAAATCATCTTTGGCTGGTTACTTCACGGAAGCACTATAATGCTCACACAATCAACTTCAATGGTGTCTTTACTTTATCATCAAGAAATGCCTGAAAAAAAAATGCTTGATCAACAACTCAGTAGATTCTGCGAGATGGACAGTAGTAAAATTATGGTAAGGGAAGAAGAACCCGCGGAAGTATGCAAGAAGTTTGAGGAAACTGTAGACTTTCAAGATGGCCGATACTAGGTAGAAATACTTTGGACAGAAAAGTCAGAATTATGTTTTAATTTTCTCTTCGCCAAGGAGCCTTTGCATTGTCGTCTTTATACAATTTCAGAAAGATCCGACTTTGTTGGAGCATTATCGAATGGTTTATACCTGAAAAATAACCATTCTGAAGAGATTTAAACAATTATTGATATAAACACCAGTCAAGCCCGTTATTATATGCCACATCACCCAGTGACTAACAAAGTCGGGAAAACTACAAAGCTGCATATAGTTTTCGATGCATCATCCAGCAGTGACCAAGGTTTACCACTGAATGAATGCCAGTACACAGGTCCAAGTCTGAACCCATACATGTTTTATTTGTTGGTAATGTTTGGCAGGTCGCAATATACAGTGATTTGGAGAAGGCCTTTTTACAGGTAGCGCACGGGCGAGTTGTCACGAGGTTGTTGTGGACAGACGAGGAGTAGACTGCTGGAAAGGAACCTAGTTTGAAGGCCTTCTGACTGACAAAGGTTTCTTTTCGGAATAAAGTCGAGTCCGTTTCTTTTGGCAGCAACAATACGTTGTCAGACATCATCCAGATGCAACTCTAGAATTATATTTGATGTTGGACAAGAACATATACTTGGATGATTTGCTTGGAGAGAAGGATTTTTCTCACGAGGCCTTTCGCATGTCTCAAGAAGCCAGTAGTTTAATGGTCAAGGTGGCATGCTGCTAAGAAATGGGCTGCTAATCACCCTTCTCTACGTTTATTATGGCAAGAAGCAGGCATCACTTCCAGCACCGAACCAGTGTAATTGTTAAAAGTATTGGGACTGATCCAACCATGGATTCTCTACTGCTAATATCCTCCTCGGTTTTGCAAGATAGTGAGAATTCTAAAAGGGGCATTTTGAAAACCTTTTAGCTTCATTTCTCCCAAGACAACTTCGGCGAAAAGTTTACTACAAGATCTTTGGTGTGTGAAGTTGGGATGGGACAAAGCCTTACCAGACGACTTTCGTGAGAAATGGACGCATTGGAAGTAGGACTTTTGCAATCTTCCGAAGATAGTTGTTTCAAGACAGTATGCCACTACAGAAGAAAATGTATTTTCCAGTCAACTTCACGATTTTTGTGACGCAAGTCCAAAGGCTTAAAGTGCGGTAATTTTTCTGCATACTTCTCGGGGTCTTCAGTTTGCACTGTAAGTTTTGTTGCATCGAAAACAAGAGTCACTCCTATTCAAGCATTAAGCTGCCCACGCTTGGAATTAATGGCTTGTTGGGCAGATGTTGTTTAGCAGCTGACGTCCGTCAAGCCTTAGACAGGGAAAGCTTAAAGATTTTTTTTTGGACCGATTCAAGAGTGGTGCAGAGTTGGCTAAATCGATCTCCCGTGAAAATGAAGTTATTTGTTGGACGTCATGTCCAAGAAATTTTGCCTTTAACATCTGCAAAAAAATGGAACTTTTGTGAGAAGAGTTTGTTCTTGAAAGCTTTGCTCAACTCCGAAGGTGGAAGGGTCCATCATGGTTACCTCAAGACTCAAAAGTTTGGCCTTTTGTGTAACTGTATCGGTGTACAGAGATCGTTTCTTTAGTCTCCAAAGAGCAGTCTGTCTGTCAGCGTGTTTAACTACTATTCCTCACCATATACACGCACTACACTGCCGACTCCAGACTTTTGGCTCACCATGGATAACTAAGACTTCAAAAAGTACAAACTAAGGCAATTACGGTCTTGTTCGGGAATAATCAAGAAAGAACTAACGAACTATGCGTAAAACATAATATATTAAAAATAGTGAAAATAGGACTAACGCTATGCCAGAAAAGAAACAACCAAAAACAATGATTGGTTTAGCGAGAGACAGAGTAAAATGAGCCTGTCGGCTTTCAAAATATTAAAAATAACAGATTTAAGGGATTATATAATAATTTTTAAAAGCTATTATCAAAATAAATATAAAATATATGATGAAACAAAAAGTAATCCTAGTTTGAAGGCAACATCAAAGAAATTTAAGATACCACAATGAAACAATACATACGGAAGAAGAAATAAGAATTATTATATGCGTAATACATTACTAAAATAGAAAAGAAAACGTTAGAACATCATCAGTTCAAAGCTGAATTAAAATGAAATCTTATAAAATGAAGTTTATTAAAGGTATATTAAAATTATTAAAGGTACTAATTGATTTATTGTGTTGTTAAAATGTATTACGGATATTAATTGCAATTGTTTCTTATTTCATGTATACATGCATTAAATGTGTACGTTTATTGCTATTCACACAAGTTTGTTTTTTCAAACTTCGAGTATTTATTTCTTTCATGCAATAAAAAGTTTATAATTGTAACATAATTATAATTACTATTACAGCGTTATTATTATTGTTATTATTCTTATTATTATGTGGCTTGATTTTTAATTTATTATTTATTATTTTTATTGTTGCTTTTATAATTTTGTCTTGAAACTCACACAAATTGTTGTATAAACAGTTTCGAGGGTTACTACTGTAACTAATTGAAATAAAATTATTATTATTATTATTATTATTTGTCACAACTTAGTGACTGTTGTTTCGTATGTTCTTCAAATACCCCTTTCAGGGTAGTATGTTTAATTTTTTTTCTTTGAATTCTGATTAAGACTTGGTTGATTATTTTTGTTGGCTCACGCTAACTCTTCGGTTTAATTTCAAATGGTTTACAGCTTTTTGTAGTGATAGTACTTTTTAACGTATTGACACAAACAAGTTCATTGAGAACTTCGTATCATCCTTTTCGGAATAAATACATAAATACACATTTTTAAAGATAAATAAAAATTTCAAACGATAAAAACCTTGGCGGAATCATTAGCAAGTTTTGTTTTGGGCTGCTTTACTTTACCTGAAATTCCAATAAGCGTCATGACTTGTATTCAATACTCGATGGCCGTCGCTAAACGAGTTGCCACGTAAATTACCCAACCAGACGTCAAATCCTTCATCCCACAAAATGAATCCTGAAAATCATCATGGTTTCAATATTTCAGTAATTATTTAGTTATTCGACTCTGGAATGAGGTTAAATCAGTGAAAGCGCTTGGCACTACTTTCAGTGGCCGTTTTACATATTTTCCTCTTGTACTAGGAAATTTTCCCTAGTTTGCTCCTCTTCTCTATTCAGCTAGGAGGTCGGGGGGGGGGGTCAGAAGAAGGGGTTTTTGGACCGGTTAAGAATGGAACAACCAACGAGAATATGACTACTGAAAATTCAGAATCATAAATAAAACGATTAGGCCTAGTGGGTCAGAAGAAGGCGTTCTGAGGACCAGTTAAGAATCGGTCATCCAACGAGACGGAATTGGTACCTGAGTTTAACTACAGGAAATGTAGAATCGTGAACGACACAATTAGGCCTAGTGGGTCAAAGGAAGAGGTGGTAGGACCAGTTAAGAATGGGTCATCCTACGAGAAAGAATTGGCCCCTGAATTTAACTAGTGAAAAGCTAGAATCGCGAATGAAACGATTAGGCCTAGCAGGTCAGAGGAAGAGGTTCAGGGACCAGTTAAGAATGGGTTAAGTGGACTGGATCATGACACCTGAGTTTGTCTATTGAAACTTCAGCATTGTGAATGAAGCGCAGGCCTACAGCCAGCTACTAAAGAGCAGGACCGTGAGTCAACTTTCTGGACTTTACTGAATGTTGACGAATTCAGACTCAATTGTTGTTGGCTTCATTGTGTTTCTTCGTTTCTTACTAACTATAAAAGGGTTAGTTTCAGGGTTTGGAAAGACAGTGAATTCGTCTAGCGGTCAAATGGTTTTAAAGGAGTTGTATACAGTAATCCGCATTCATCTCGGCTCCTTCAACCTATATCTCGGTTGATCAAGGCTACATCCAGGGATGAAATACTGTGAGGTTAGAGCCAGTTTATACTGTTATGAAACTGGCTTAAAACAACATTGAAAAATATAAAAGAGGAAAGGAAAAACAATAGCACAGCCAAGAAAGTCATGTGCTAATCTTAAAATAGCTAAGAATTAGTAAGCCTATATTAAGGAATTTGAGTTGAAGTGATCGAGACTTCAACCAACAAATTCTCAGGATTACAACTCGCGAACCATCTCTCCCAGGTTGCTGGGAAAGATGACTCATGACTTGTAATCCAGAATAACCCGCCCCGGCCCCAGAATACCCCACCGAAGCATACCCTGCTCCAGAGTACCAGCTCCATTCAGAATAACACTCCGGAGTAACTCACCCCACTCCCAGAATACCCCGCTCCGAGTGCCCCAGTGTCCGTTTTCGCTCCCTTTAGCAAAAAAACTCGCTTCACTACTGCTCCTAGGCCATAATAAAGACAAACTGAACTTGTTATGAAGGCTACATAGTCATAGCCATTACTTTCTCAGGCAAACGAACTGTTGCTTTCATTAATGGAAAAGGAATAACCACAAGGGACCGGTTCACACGAGGAATTAGCCATTTTTAGGCTACGATTTTCTCTGTTGTGCTATTGTTTCCATTTCATCTACTGAAAGTCGTCAACAACACACATTACTAATTTCTCTGTTATCTCCTGGATTTACGTACCTAGGCTGTCATTGCAGTTATCCACCCACGCTAGTGAAGAAGACACGATTCCATGAATAATTAGGATGGGAAGCTTTTCCGCGGCGGATTTGGATATCCTATGCATGCCCAGTAGATAACCGTCTTCAGTTTCAGCTATGTATTCTTCGGCAGGATAGCCATTGAGCGAAATCAAATCAGGCTACACAGATGAAATATTTATTTAATAAATTGTGTAACCAAACACGACGAGAAACTGGTGAAAAACAGTATAGTTCATTGATAGATACTGGAAAAAATTTAGTTTATTATTCCCAGGGTTTTCTGTGCAGCTCCTCCTATTATGTATTGACGTATTCTGATAGAAGAAACTAGAAACTAATCGTAAATAAATAACGATGCAAGTAGCTTTTGGCGAGCGAGAAGGTCTTGTTACGTAAATGTGCCCTTACATATATATGAGAGCAACAATGCGAATTTCGTAATCTCCAAATTTTCCCCCTAATCGAAAAAATAAATTTTAAGCTAGAACGTCATTCGTTGTGAAATGCCATGTAATTCGCGATTTCGGTATCTAGCAATATGAAACTTTAAACGCATATTAGAAATGTATACAGATCGACCAGTTACCCCTAATTTTTCAATAAAATGTATACTTACGCATGTTAATAAGCAGTAAAGATAAATTTTCTTTCAGTAGTCACTAAATAACTAAAGCCATTAAGAGGATGTGAGTTAAAAAACAACGCTTCGTCCCCCATATCAAAGCCATTATAAAGTGAGCGAAAAAATTTAAAGCATGGTCAAAACACAAACATTCTGGAAAACTCAAGTTCACTGCCTTAGTTGCAGGTAAACAGGATTTAAGGTCAATACAAGACCAACTGATCACCCCAGAAATTTCAGATTGAACGAGAAGCTGAAACGATCTTATATAACGGGTGACTCCATTCTGATTGGAGGAAAAGTGGTGGTGATAGCTTGATTGTACAATTTAATGTAATCTGGAAGATGACTTGGTGGTTGGTTGAAATGAGATCGAAGAGTTTCCAAGTTAATTCGTGCTTTTATGTTTCACATTTAGAATAAAATTTTAGTTTGAGGACTATTGGGATCGTGTCTTATTTTGAGAAAGTGTTGAACCAGTGAGTATTCTGATGTGTTTTTTTTTTCAGTTAAAGTTTGATTTATGTGAATTAAGGCGCTTGGAAATGTCTAGTTAACTGTGGCTTAATTAGGTGGCTGTGCACCCAGGCTGGTTGCCAGGTATGTTACAAATTATGTCTTTCTGGCAGCGGGATCTTGAAGTATTGGTTCTGGGTGGTGTTGAGGTCAACTTTGAAGTGAGATGTGGTGGTTGTGAATTGGTGGTTGCTTGAAATGAGATCGAAGAGTTTCCAAGTTAATTCGCGCTTTTATGTTTCACATTTAGAATAAAATTTTAGTATGAGGAATATTGGGTTTGTGTCTTATTTTGGGAAAGTGTTGAACCAGTGAGTTTTCTGGTGTGTTTTTTTCAGTTAAAGTTTGATTTATGTGAATTAAGGCGCATGGAAATGTCTAGTTAACTGTGGCCTAATTAGGTGGCTGTGCGCCAGGCTGGTTGCCACGTATGTTACAAATAATGTCTCTCTGGCGGAGGGATCTTGAAGTATTGGTTCTGGGTGGTGTTGAGGTCAACTTTGAAGTGAGTTGCTATTTTTTCTAACAAGGCGAATTTTGTCACCAAGTTACGAAGTGGTTCTGTAACGCCGTTATTGTCACGGGCTTTAAGAAAGTTGGAGTTCATTGGTGATTTCTTGGTTTGGGTAATCCATTTAGAGTTGTTTTTACAAACGGCGGTCTAAAAGGGAAACCTATTGCTAATATATTTTGGAAAAAAAATGTACTTAAATTCGTCAATTTATTGGTGGAGTGGGCAGTAACTTTCCGAAGCTCATATTTTTAGCCTAGCAGCTAAGTAGACTGGGTCCTTGCAGAATTTAAATACAACCGTTCAGGTTGTTTGGGTTGGCTTTCAAAAATGGACTGTTTCACTTTTTTTCTAGGAATTCGAAAAAACTGTGATATCAAAAAATGCAATCAGTTTTTTTTTGACCGCCCATCGTGAACTGCACTGAGGGGTGATAGCTGTTCAGAAAATTAGAAATGTCAAGCCTATTATTGGTTGGGCAGACTGCTGTAGAGTCATCAACCAATCTCTTATAGTACGGAATGGTACTGAATTGATTAACCTGTATGTTATGGATTTCATTCACCACTTACGCTACATAAAATTGGTGAAGTGTTGAACCAGAAAACTCACTGGTTCAACACTTCCTAGAAACCGGACGTGAACCCAATATTCCTCAAGCTAAAATTTTATTCCAATTATCAAACACAAAAGCACGGAGTAACTTGGAAATTCTTTGCGCTGATTTAAATTAACCACCTCGTTCCAATAGCCAATCATCTCCAATATTACCTAATTTATGCAAAGAAGCTACATCACCACCTTTCCACCTTTCAGACTGGAGGGACCCGTTATATAAGCTCACTTCTGCTGCCCACTTCTCATTTGATCTGAAATTACTGGATGGGTCTTTGGTGACAATGGCGACATTGGTGAAATTTGGTATCATTGGCACATTCCATATATTGAACTGGCTTTATTATTATTTATTTTAACTTTAGATTTATAATGTTAAAACCTTACATTCTTATGACTGGGTTTGCCTCTCCTCTTTATTGGGCTTCTTCTGTTTTTCAAAATTTCTAGTATGATAATGGGTTGCGAAGGCATGGTATGACTTACCGGAGTGGGTAGTTAAACCTTGTTAAAGCTTTTTAAACTGAGTCTTGTGAATAGTAGTTGGCCTTCGTGAGTGGGTCAAGCATAAACAATAGTTGCCCCCTGACTGGGCAAAAGCTCACGTGAACACAGAAACAGTGCAATATTTTTTAATTTTCAGCATACTTGTTGGTGCTTCTTGCCACGACTATGGATTAAGGAAAAATGAAAATAGCCAATAGCGAAAAACATACACTAGAAATAACGTAGTTCAGTAAGCCACCTTTATGCACTTACGTTTCGTCGGAGTGGCATAACCCGGATTCGAACCGGCTACCCAGTTCGCTCCCAGATCACTTGCATAGTGCCTTAATCGCTATGGCCACATCCTCCACTGGCATAAAGATAACTCACTGAACCCGTTATTAAGGTCACAACCGTGACCAGGGCACCATTCGACCGAAATTCACTCGGCCATTGACAATGGAGAGGGAAGACAAATCATACACTCACAAGGCTCAATAAAGGAGAAAAAAAATTATGGACTAAAATCAATCAAATGGATTAAAACAGTAAAACACGAAGGGACCAGACCTTACTACATTATCTGGTGGCGGCCATATTGGTCACCACCAGATAATGTAGTAAGGGTTGGTCCCTCCGTGTTTTACAGTTTTAATCAATTTGTAAGCAAGCACCAACAATGTTCCGAATTTTGCAGTGTTTCTGTGTTCTCGTGAGCTTTTGCCCAGTAAGGGGACAACTATTGCTTGTGTAGTCTTGTGCTAATGAAACATTTGTCGTGATTCTGAAAAAGACAGTTTATTCATGGCAAAAATTTATCTTTTTTCGGAGCCCTGCCATCTCTATTTTGATATGCATCCAGCATTACAGGGATGAAGACCCCAACTTACACCAACTTACACTACACTTACACTTCAGCGACAGGCAATTCGTACAGTCCATCCGTCCAGTCACACAATTCGTATAGATTTTTACATACTACATACTCCATCCTTGCATGTCCATCTTCCTAAGCGACGCTGGATTCGTACGAATTCAGACGGCCTAGGTGCTAAAGCTTCGTCCATCTTAGCTGCAGGCAGTTTAAATAAATATTTTTTCCCCGGTAGGTTAGGGTAAGTTGGGGTCTTCACCCCTCTAATGCTGGATGCATTTATGGGATCAAACATACATATATTAGAATCAAAAACGTCAAGTGTGCCGTAAAAAAGGGGGATATATGATTGAATTTTCACTTGTCTATACTTTGTTCCACATTATGCTTTCAGAAAACTGACTGTATGACGTAACGTTTTCTTCCACTACGAGTGCAAGAAATCCGTAAACATCCCATTCGTAAACTATAATAGTAACTTTGTTGAGTGTGCAAATGTGATATCCACATGTTTTTGCACTCTTAGTGCAAGGAAACGAGTCGTCATCCAATCAGTTTTCTGAAAACATAATGTGGAACAAACTATAGACACGTCGCCGCCAAGTAGATGTTTTATTGTAGTTGGAGCGCAATTGTCAGAGCTTAATTGTTACAGTGTTATTGTTATCGGATGGCGGCTCACTAGCTGACTGTGTCTTTTATCTGAAACCAACTTATACGTGATTTCAGCATACTGGTGTAAATTCCTCATGCGGTAGAAATCTTTGCAAATCGTTTGAATCAGGTGTCTTGGGTCCAGTAACAAAGAAAACGTCAACACGAAACTGTGGGAACATGTCCTTCATGGAGAAAAAGTGTCCTCAATAACGTTGATTTGTGTTACTGGTGACTAGTAAATAAATAAATAAATAAATAAATAAACAAGTTTACCACTGGAGTGGAAGGATGGCAGAAGGGGGTTGAGCCACTAACACTGATCCTTGTAATGGAGTAAAGGGGAATGCTACACATTAATTGGTCGTTTTAGAAATTTGTTCAGATTTGCCTCATAGAGAAGCCTTTTAAATGCTGAAACAGTAGGCGCACACACCAAATCACCGTCCAGGGCGTTCCATATAGGGACAACCCGGACCGAAAAAAAATTACGACGGCAGTCCAGATGGGAAGGTGGAAAGATGAGTTTCCAGCAATGACCTCGGGTGCGGTTTGGCACAGACGCAAGATCGAAGAATGGGAGCTCCACATGTAGATGTCCACGGAGAATCTTATAAACCAAGATTAAGTCAAATCTTAGCCTGCGCAGTTCCAGAAGTTCCAGGCCGGACTTCGATAAACGTTCTTCGTAGCTAATCTGGCGGAACCCAGGAAGCCCCTTAGTAAATCTACGCTGGACACGCTCAAGAAGATCAATGTCCCCAGCCAGGTGTGGGGACCAGACTGGGGTAGCGTACTCAAGAATAGGACGCACAAATACCTTAAAAGCCCAAATCTTAGTTGGAACATTACCAGAATTAAAGCATCGGTTCACAATAGCGGAACGAGCATACGCAGAAGCACAAATTTTATTACAATGTAGGGATGATTTAAGGTCCCTAGTGAACCAAATCCCCAGGTCACGAACTTCGGATAAGGATGGCAACGGTTCGGTATCAAGAAGGTATTGACAGCACCTATTCTGCCTTCCCACATGTAGAGTGTGGCATTTGTGAATCGAAAGTGGAAGCTGCCAGATTTTTGACCAATCTTCCACATGAAGAATCTCGGATACAAGTGCCGAAGAACAAGTAGCGGAACAATTTTCCGAGCCAATTTTCAGATCGTCTGCGAACTTATAACCAAAACAGTTATCCCGCGTAAAATCGAGATCATTAAGATAGATCAAAAAAAGGAGTGGGCCGAGAACTGAACCCTGGGGGACGCCACTTGGCATATCGACCCAGGAAGAGGCAACATTACCGATAATCACCCTTTGTGTCCGGTGTGCTAGAAAGGCCACAAGCCACGCCTTCAAGTCTCCACTGATACCGCATCCATCGATTTTGCTAAGGAGCTTACGGTGCACCACAGACTCGAAAGCCTTCCGAAAATCGAAATAGACTACATCTGTCGGAATGCCCTCATCGAGCGACCAAGTCCACCTGTCAAGTACCGCAAGAAGCTGATATGTAGCAGATCTACCCGGCAGGAACCCAAATTGATCCTGAGTAAAAATAGAGTTGGATTCGAAAAATGTAACCATGGTATCACGCACAATGGATTCCATGACCTTACAAGCCACACACGTTAAGGCAATTGGTCTGTAATTGGAAGGGTCAGAGGGTGAGCCCTTTTTAAAGATCGGTACGACATTTGCTGTGCTCCAAGTCGAAGGAAGTTTACCTTGAGCATACGAGTAAGTGTAGATCAGTGAAAGGGGATAGCTAATAACCCCAGCAAGTTCACGGAAAATGAAGGCCGATAGTCCATCGGGGCCACAAGATTTACTTTGTTTTAGTTTTTTAAGTGCAAGAAAAACAGAGTTAGAAGTAAAGGTGACCTGAGGACAAGTTAGTTCCATGTTGGCCAGTTGATGATAAGGTATACCCGTGTTACCATCGTCCGTAATCGAGTTACCAGCGAATATACCACAAAGAAGATTTGCCTTTTCAAGATCTTCGGTTAAGAAGGTTGCACCAGATTTCAAAGGGGGCAAAGTACGTGACTTTGAATTAAGATTTCTGTAAAGTTTAAAAAGTGCAGCATGGCTACCCTCACGAATGGTAGAAACTTCTTTGTTTCTGTGCCAGGCTTCTGTGGCATTAGAGTAATTCTTCCGAGCAGATTTATAAGCCTGTAACGTTTCAGGGCAGGGATTTACCTTCCAAGCATGCCATCGCTTTAGTTTGAGGCGATGAATTTTGGAAATATGGCCTGCAATTGGTCTGTTATTTTGGGACCTGGGTTTCCGTGGCTCACGGCAAGCATCCATGTGGCCAGTTAGGACTGCATGAAAGCAAGACCAGGCACTTTCGACATGAGGATGGGGTTTAAAAATAAGATGGTTCCAGTCAATATCGGAAAGGGAACTTCTGAGTGCATCTAGGTTGATCCTCCCTTTAGAATGACCAGATGCAACATGGGAGGTGGTGTTCGAATTGTAACAAGAAAGGTTAAGTGAAAAGGACACAGCACAATGATCACTGTTTCCAATGTGAGCTTCTACTGATAGGTTATAGACTAGACGAATATCGCTGGTAAACACGAGGTCCAAGATGTTGTCACCCCTGGTTGGTTTATCTACCAACTGAGTGAGGCCGAGTGGGGCGAAAAGATCAAGGAAGTACCCATGATGGGCGTTGCCAGCATAATTCCGGTCCCAGTCTACCGTGGAAAGATTGAAGTCGCCCAGAACAACGATCGAGTGATGTGGGTCCACGGCATCAACAATAAACTCACAAATGTTAAGAATTTCACTATTACAATAGCTATTTGGTAAGTATCCCAGAATGAAAGTGGTAAGGTGTTGTGGCAGGGACACAGAGAAGCATTCAGCCTTAGCGGATACTTTAACTACGGCAAGGGGAATTTCTACCCTATGAACAACGAGGATTCCCCCCCCCCCCCCCTCTGCCACCCCGATCACGCCGCACTGCTGTATACAAAGATGTGTCAATAAACATTGGATCAGTAAAACTAAAATTAAGCCAGGTTTCAACAACAAAGATGATATCATATATGTTAAGGTTCATCAAGTCCTTAAAGGCGCCAAGGTTTCTAATGACACTTCTGGCATTAAACGAAATACAAACAAAATTCTTGATTTGCCGTGATGTAGCAGTACACAAGGGTTGGGTATCACCGATTAAAATTGGCTGTTTTCCGCTGGGACATGAATGCGAAAAATTTCGAGTTGAAGTGCGGCTTTTCCTTTTGCAGTTAGGTGGATCGCATCTCGAGCCCTAAGGGTGTGATCATCACAAATGGCTTTATCGATTGACACAAAGGAGAAAAAGTTCGTCACACACATTTGGCGTAACAGCGAGTTAATATGAATGATTTTCATGTCAATGTCGCGATCGGCTTTCCGTAGACGAGGAAGTAGGCCGATGATTGTAACTTTAGCCAATGGGTATTTTGCACGGATAGAGGCACAGAAATCCTGGATTGTAAGGACGATTCTATTTGGGGCGATGTCATCGAGATCGTTGGTTCCTGCAGAGATTAAAAATGTGCTGTTTTGTTCCCGGTCTTTCAAAATTAGGTCGAGTTTGGATGCCAGCTGACTTACTCTAAGGCCAGGGAATGTCCAGGTTTTAGAGTTTGGGTGACTACTTCCACGCAGGTT
The DNA here is from genome assembly GCA_023313725.1 of Lithobius niger. NCBI lineage: Eukaryota > Metazoa > Arthropoda > Chilopoda > Lithobiomorpha > Lithobiidae > Lithobius > Lithobius niger. The sequence goes on along the minus strand of JAHWFP010070297.1, from coordinate 1,097 downwards.
ACGGACGTGTGAGTCACCCACGATGATAGTTTGACCACTCCACAATGGGGCTAACCGGTTTAGTTCCATATCACAATCTGCAACGACAAGTGGCGAGGTGTTACTTATGATGGGCACATTGGGTAGATCCTGATTCCTTTTTTTGTTCTGGTCTTCACAGACTTGGTTAACGTGTGATAATGGTTCTCTTTGGAGGTCTTCAAGAATGGAGGGTTCTGCACAAGGCACCTTCGGGCTGTCCTTTGTTCCCTTTTTCCTTCCTCTACCGTTCCTTGGACGTCGAACAGTAATGTTACGATGGAGGGGGACAGAGGGAGAGGTCGGTAAAGGTTCATGAGTTTGGATGTTAGGTTCAATTCTATCAAGATGAGCAGACAGAAGCTCCAAGCCACCGTTTTCAGCAGTTTTCATCTTGATGACAATGTTAGAAAGTCCCAAAACGTTCTGGTCCTTGCCCGGCTCAGAGATGAGTTCTGCTGGCCCAATTGGTTGAACAGGTAAACTTTTAGCCAACCTTGCCTCAAAATGATAGTAGACGTCAGTGAGTTTTGTATTAATTTCGGCTGAAAAGGTTGACACAAGATCCTTCAGTAAAAGCGACTGTTTTGTAAAAAAAAGAGGAGGTCCATTGTTCGAACATGTTTTTAAAAACGTCAAAACGACTCACTAATTCATTAGTGATCAGTGGTGTGAGAGTTGACATCTTAATGTTTAGCTCTTCGAAGTCGATGTCCTTTTCAAGTCGGAGGCTTAAGTAACTAGTAACTATGAACTAGTAACTAGTCCGCAGGCTCCCATGTTAATTCTCATAGGGTATAACGACACGTCTACAGCTCATTTGGGAAAGTTGTCAGATCTAAATTTCGGCAGACAGGTACAGCGTCATATGGGGAAGTGCCTTTTTCTAAAATGGGGGTTGCAGCTAGAAGCGCGTGGCCCTGAAGTGGCTCGTAAATGCAAAATTATTGTTGTAACCATTGTTTGTATTGTCATTCAACAGTAGATTAAAACATGCTTAAGTGTTGCACGTTTATCGTTTCAGTACTTATATTGTCAGAATGCACTGTTTTGGCAAATAGGTGGTTCACTAACAGACT
>JAHWFP010070285.1:0-11244 GCA_023313725.1 Lithobius niger | reverse complement strand
ATTGTGTTTGTGCAGTTTGTGTCTGTCTTGTTTTCCTAATTTTTGTGTTGGTTGTGGTTTACTTCTCCTTGTAGTATTTTGCCTTCTGCATATTTTCGTTATTGATCTGTCCTCAAGCTTATTGTTATCGTTGATTTTGTTGTTATGGAACAGTGAACGTTTGTGAATGGTGCTTGTGCTGTGTAAGGACATTTACTTTCTTGGTTTATCATTTGATCGTTTGTTCTGTTAGTTGTTCAGTTGTTTTATGGATTTTGTGTAAGTTTTGTAGGAGGGCGTGTGGCAACGGGCCAGAGCCCCAATGAACAAATTCAAATTCAGGATTGAAGGGTGGAGTTGAGTTATTAGCTCATTCCGGACCTAATTGTCCGTCTATAGCAAAGTCATCTTCTTGGCACTAGTCTCAACTGTTCTGGCCGCTCAAACAGTTCTTGCAACTGAGGCATGAAAAAAAACGCATCCATACATATGCATGCACATAAATATACAGGCTGGGGCAGAAAGGAAGGGCCACCCTTGGCAATCAAAGATGGTTAATGTTAGGATAATGAAACTTTGCATGGTATGTAGGTGAACGGGGAGCCAATTAACCATGAATCGATCACTGACCTTGACACATATTTTTAAGGTCATCATGATGCTAACTTTTTAACTATGCTTCGTAGAACCCCAGTGTACATTAGAAACTTGTAGACAGTGTCAAGGCACAGAGCCGGCTCAAAGGGCACGCGAGCAACGTGACCGCGTAGGGCCCCCGGATTAAAGGGGCCCCGCGCGGGCACCATCTTCTTACTATAGCGAGAAGATAGATTATTGATTTAAAATCCTTTATACTGCGTCGAATTAAAGAGAAAAACCTGGTGAGAATCTGTGCTAATGTTTTGAAACTTCAGGAATGTGGGTCGATTGGCCGAAGCGTTGCACGACCCGAAACCGAAACTAGTGGTACTTGCGGTTGACCATTTTTGTCGGCAATGGAAATGTGATAGGAGTAGGTCTTTCTTTATGTGGCTGTTGTTTGCTGTTATAGTTAGTAACGATTTTTTTTGCTGTTTTTTTTTTCTCGTTTCCGTGGCTGTAATTTGTCATTTTTGCAATTTTATTTACGTACTGTTTTTGTTGTTCACATTCGTTTTAGTAATAATAAAAAAAAAGTTAAATAGATATTGGCTTGGACCGTATGAAAAATGATTGTTAATGATTTGAATCGAACACAAATGAAAAGATTGGGGGGAAATGGTCTTAATGCTACACTTATGACCTTGGGGGCCCCCAGTTATTGAATCTGCGTAGGGCCCCAAATTGTCTTGAGCCGGCCCTGTCAAGAAATGACCAATGCAAAAAACAGAACGAAATTCGGTATGTTAGTTTAGGAGTTACGGGAGTAACAAGCAGCATTCAGTTCATTCTGTTGTGCTGGCCGAGTGGCTTTCCTGCCAAACAGTTCTGTCAGGCTCTTTCGTACACCACGCATTGTATTGGTAGATAATGGTGTTGGCAGCATACGTAAATTGGCATAATTCATTAACCGTGATCAGCTCTGAAACAAAATTAGAAATGTTAACCTGAGGGAGGAACAACCTTAGATTCATTTTCTAGACGACCATGGTGACTAAACTATGCCAACTTGCATAAGATGCTGTAGTTTGCAGCACCATTCTGTTTATACATGTAATGTAGCAGATTGTGTTGAGCTAGTGTCGAGTCATCAGTATGTCAGTTGCTGTTTGTTTCCAAGCATGCTTCATGTACTTTGAGGACCACTGGACTTAATTTTACACTCACTGTTTGGCAGGAAAGCCACTCGGTCAGCACAACAAAATGATGCTTGCAATTTTCGTAACTCCTAAACTAGCGTACCGAATTTCGTTCTGTTTTTTGTAATGGCCATGCCTTGCCAATGTCTACAAGTTTCTAATTTAAACTGCGGTTCTACGAAGCATGGTTAAAAAGTTAGCATCACGATGACCTTGAAAATATTCGTTAAGGTCAGTGATCGATTCATGGTTAGTTGGCCCCCCGTTCGCCTACATACCATGCAAAGTTTCATTATCCTAACATTAACTATCTTTGCTTGCCAAGGGTGGCCCTTCCTTTCTGCCCCACCCTGTATATATGTACAATACATATATATTTTGAAAATACATGCATGTATTCACATACATGTATGTACATGATGTATTTTTTATTTTTGCTTATTCAGTCACTTGTAATTGCAAACCGAATAAGTGGAGTTTGTTCTCCCTTCTCTGTCAGATACAGTTTCTTAGCTATAAAAAAAATCTTACAATAAGGTTATAAATCGGAATATATTCCACCTACTGAAAATTACAGCAATATTATTGTCATCAAACTGAACGAATCGCTCATTTTTTGACATAAGAAATCCGATCTCACATTGTCATGATTAAGGATGTCAACATTTGTTCCTCCAGCTAGAAAATCGACCAGTGCCAGTAAATGTGACATGCTACGGTTTCTGTTCTGCATTCATTTAACTGCTTTCTTGCAGCAAAGAATGCAGTTTTGGGGGAAGAGAAATGAAAGATACTTTTAATAGGACTAGTGTCTACTTGGGTACTAGTGTCTTTAATCTTTAGGAGGGACCCTGATCATGCTATCGTATGTACCATCTCTCGTTCTTGATTGCAATCCCATTCGGCCAAGTAGAACGACTGATCATAATGTTAGAGTGGGAGGGGGGATGACGATGGAACCTCAGTGATAGGGAGCAGCTGGAGAGCTTGGAAAGGAAATCGAAGAGGCAGTTGATGACTGGGGAAGGCTGGGGTTCTTAAGGTTGCCGAAAGAATGTCTGGATGACAGTGGGGGAATGGGTGGTGGGATCTGGAAGGGGATGAAGATATCCAGAGGTATAGGGAAGCTCGACATAAGTGTAGGACGAAATTTGTTTATTATGAGCCATAGCCCAATGCCAAGCACCCAATCACAAACCAAGCACACCACACAATACCGATACACCACAAGCTACTGCACATTGATAACCACGAACTACCACACTCCGTACCACTTATTACCCACAAAACACTACCCTACGCAACTTCCCACCCTACCGGTATTCCAGATTACGCGGTATCACAGATTACACGGCCTGATCCTGAGTTGCGTGTCCTGGTAGCCCATCTGCTCATAACTGAGAAACTGAGGGAAACTGAGGCGATCGGGTAAAAGGACAGTGGGGAGGCCTACACGTGTATTCCTGACCTCCTCACAAAGTGCGCAATACCACGCAGTCGTTGCACCAACGACAGACATATTGTCCACGAGAGGAGATCTGCAACAGTTGGGTTCCCCTGGACTAACTGAGTAAAAGACAAAAGGAGGGGCCGCAAGGCTTCACATAAAAGCAGTAAGTGTTCTGTAGTGAACTCAACTTTGCAACGCGGACAGATGGGTGATCCAGTCCAACCCAGGTGGTACCGATGCGCGACAAGAAGAGAGTGGCCGGTGTAGAGGCGAGACAAAATCCTCCCCATCCACAGTGGGAACCAATCATGGGGAGACGAAGAAACGCAAACCGGCTGAACACGGAAAAGGGTCCGTCCATTGGGGGCTGCCCGCCACTCGTCCACCCATGTCACGCATACCCACTCTCGCAGGCACAGTCCCTTCACCTTCGCAGAGACCACTGGACCGATGGCGTGAGAGCCCTACCCAACAGCAGTCTTCGCCACAGCATCTGCCTGCTCATTCCCCACAATCCCAGCGTGACCCCTAACCCACTGAATACACACTGGATCCATACCAGTAGCCGTCCATAGTTTCCAGCATACCTCATACACCAGAGGATCACACAAATCCAAGGAAGCAATTGCGCGCCTCAAGACATCAATTGCTGTCTGCGAGTCCGTACAAATCGTGAATCCCTGAAGATCCAGTTCCAGGGCTACGTCCAGGGCAACCAAAAGAGCACACAACTCCCTCATGGTGCTGGAGGAAGCAAACTCAAGCCTCCTACCATACAGAATTTTCAGGGAAGGAATTGCCACTCCAACTCCACCTGACCACGATTCCCTGAAGAATGACGCATCGCAATAAATGAAACACCCTGTCGGTAGGGCCGAAAAGATGGTGTCCAGTCTCGGGCACCATACCCATGGACAGAAAGCCTTCGGTCGGCAAACCCGCAAAGGAGAAATTAAAGCCACCTCATGAAGAAGAGCAACCCAACACCCAGGATGCCCGAGGGAACTCAGCACTAGAGGGCTAAGCGTGGAATAGTCATACATGATCTGGCCAACTGGATCATACTTTCCTCTGCTTGCATTGCGGATGCACAAAACGCACAACAGCTCAGCAGCATGAAGATGCAATGGCGGTTCACACGACTCAACACAGAGGGCCACCAAAGCAGTGGATCCATGAGCAAGGACCCACCATGCACACCTTACAGATGCCGCTGTACACATTTGCCCACACACATGGTCTGGGTACAAGTCACGCTCTCTACGTATCAGATATGACGATTCACGCGACGTCCCCTGATACACTAACCAGGTATAATCACATGGACACATTTTCCATTGCCGATACGCCTGTCACCTATCAGGAAGGAACGTCGAAGAGAGGTGAACAGGTATAGGGAACAGAAGGAGGCGAGCTAGGTGGTTGCACGGAAGATTGGTTAATTTAATCAAAAATTGGGCAGGAAAATTGCAGGAGGAGGGAGAGAAGCTGGGGTGAAGTTCTGGAGATTTCTAAAGGAGTGTATTAGGATCTGGGAAGGCGTGGTCCCAGCAGGGGGCGGGATGACAGGTTAGCCTTTGCTGCCTTTCTGAAGGAGTTTTGTGCGAACCTCGAGGGTAGGATTAGTGGAAGGGGAGGAGGGGAGGTTAGTAACAGTGGGAGAATTTGAAGAGGATGGGTTAGTAGGGGACCTGTTGAAGGAGATGGGGCAAAGGGCAAGACGAGAATGATTGGGGAAATGATGGGATTCTGAATGGGGAAGGGTACCGGAGAGTTGGAGGAATGTCAGAAATCACTTTGGTGTTGAAGGGAAAGGGAAGGGATCAGGAGATGACTGTGGGCTAGTTGCTATCACCAGTGCAGTCTACAAGATTTTTATGAAGGTTTTTTTGGAGGGCAGGCCTAGAAAGGAGCTAGAGAGGGGGGTGCTTGGGGATGTTCTGAATGGCTTTAGGAAGGGGAGAAGATTGGAGGATAATCTCTTTGTGGTGGCTCAGGCAATCAAAATGGTGAGGGAGCGGGTAGGAGTCTGTTGGTGGGTAGCTGGCAGATGTATGGCTACCAGGTATGGTGCAAAGTCGGAGTGGTTCGAATGTAAGAGGGGCTTGAAACATGGTTGTCTGTTGTCTATGCTGCTGTTTATGGTGTATCTGAGGGGGTTGGAGAGGAAACTGGTTGGGTCGGGGAAGGGGTTTGCCTGGGAAAAAGGGGGAAGGGAAGATGTTTGAATGACGGCCCTGACGTTTGCTGATGATGTAAGGGTGATGGATAGTGAGAGCGAGGGGCTGGATGCACTGCTGGGGGTTTCCTCTGACTGGGGGGTGGATATGATGGTGGTGTTTAGTGGAGAGAAGTCAGAATACATGGTGTTTGAGGTGGGAGAGAACAGATGGGAGGAAGTAGGCGATGAAAGGCTTTAGATGGGGGATGCTGAAGTGAATAGGTTGAGAAAGTATGAGTATCTTGGGGTGAGGCTGTATGCACAGCAGAAATATTTAGAGCTTATGGCCTGGAATGTGAGGGGGAAAGCAGGCGGGGTGAAGGGTATGATCGAGACGATGGCTATGTGGAGTTATAATAGGTATGAGGCCACAAAGGTTTTGCAGAAGGGGGAACAGTGCCAAGGGTGGTGTTTGTAGGGGGAGTTTTGGTGTGTGAGGGAGATGACTGAAGGCAGCTGAAGCTTTACTACTGAGGAGGTAGTGAAGGGGCAGATGGGGTGGTCTAGCTTTGAGGCCAAGGTGGGGTTTGATACGAGGAGGGTCAGACGGATTCCGGAAAAGTCGATTGTGTGGAGGGTATACGATTATGTGATGGAAAACTTTGTCATGAGGTGGGTGGGTAGGATGAGGGAGGGGAAGGAATGATAGGGACAGAAGAAGGGGGTATTAAGGATATGGAAGTGGGGAAGTGGAGACAAGTGTGGAAGAGGAAGTCATCCAGAGGGAGGTATCAGGAGGAGAAGAGTAGAATTGGCTGTGAGAGTTGCTATGGAGGTGACTGGGGGAGTGCACTGCTGTTTAGAGCAATGGGGGAGGGAGCATTGGACACAAGAAAAATGGTCTGGAAGGGAGGGGGAGAGACAGATGAAGATGAGACTTGCAGTATCTGTGGAGTGGCTGAGGAGACCTTGGAGCATGTGCTGGTGGAATGTTGAGGGTTGGAGACTTTTCGGAAAAGGGACGAGTGTTTGATGGCTTCTGGGGTGGAGCAATGAGGCGAGTGGAATGAGGAAGAGAAAGGAAATGGTACTGGGATGGTGGAGTAGGAGGTGGCAGATTGACCCCTGGTGAGGGGGACCGTTGGTGGGGGGGAAGGGGTTAAGTGGTAGGTGTTGCTTTGAGCTGCTCCTTGTTTCAAAAGGCAAATCCATCATCATCATCATCATCATCATCATCTATTTTCTGGGATTGGGAAAACACATTAACAATGCACGAAATAGATTTTAACACAACGGATAGGTGCGAAAAAATATTACTTATGCTACTATTAGTCCAGGCATGCAGCACTTCCACATACAACAGCTTTCCACGAGACTGAAGTGGTGAAGCAGATGGCTTCAAGCCAAGTTCAACTCGGGTAGAAATTAAGGGTTACGCATCCTGACTCAACGCCAGTTTGCATGCATGCCAGAAAGTGGTTGCCTTTTAGGATTTTTTGGTAAAATAAGGCTGTAGCGATGTTGGATCAACTGGCCTGGATCCAGGAAACGAAACTCCCTAACTTCCCTCCCGGTACACACGGACACTCCCCATATGCATTTATTAGCTCCTACTAACACCCATCTGCACACTGGGCTTCGCTACAGTCCCTAGATATGCTATGATGGGCGTCTGTTTGAAATTTGTAATCGTGGCTTCTGAGAGCAAAGACCAACTGAGAAAAATAGCTCGCTTTCTGACAAGTGGTCATATGCCCCGTCTGAGCAGGGGGTTGCAACTGTTCTAGAAGCAATGCATTCCAAACCTTTGCAACCTGCAGTCCTTCAGGCCCTCCGCCGACACCAGTAACGCCAACATGGCAGAGCTAACTTCCTATTCTGAGTGAGATTCGCGAGACGCCAATCCTATAATCTATTTATTTAATTATTTTATTCACAAAACTATCGTAATGCCCTATGAATAGCATAACAGCAATTTCAGATTAAAACAACAATTAAAAAAAACAGAAGAATTTAAAGGAGAATTTAAACTGCCTCGAGAAACATGGTGGGCACCTGTGCCCACAGTTTTCGCCTCTGCTCTCGCCTGAATGAGATTCGTCAGAAACACCTCATCCATTCCTGTCGTGATCACTCCTATGATGTGCGAGAAAGGCAACGCTTACAGTTCTATTACAGGCAGGTTGCCACAAATGTGAAAAAGCTGTATATCTTAAAAACGATGCAAACATCAATTTATAAAATCAAGCAGCTATTGGAAAATTAGTTCAAACTTTTGCCTATGCAGCATCACAGTTAACTGCAGCTGTGCGTGTTTTACCCTAATCGTCGTACTTAAGTTTCTCCAACAATTTTGAGTTACAGTGATGAATTTGCTCACCATGTTTAGCCATAATGGCTGTTGCCATCCCACAATCCCTTTTGTGTAATGCACAAGATGTCGTGATGTTTTTGCTGTCAGGCATCTATGAAACCTGGTCTCGTGGTTTGTCTGTGGTGGCCATGTTTTTAGACGTAAAGGCTGCCTACGACACCGTTAATGTTCAGTGGGTTAGGCGTAGTCTTATGTGGCAATGGGAGTGGGCCCAATCTTGTTGGAGTGATCTGTGCTCGCTTGGGAGTGTAACAATTTGCCACTAGGGTTGGTGGCTTCTGGTCGGCAGTGGCGAGCTCTGATAGATGCCTCCCGCAAGGGAGTTGTCTAAGTCCTCTACTGTTTGCCATTGCGATCAATGATATTCTGATCAGATTCGTGCTTCGAACAACATTGTCTGCTACGCAGATGATGATGCTTTATGGTTTGCTGGCAGTGATCCTAAGGTTTGCTGTTGGTGTGCTGAAGCTGCAGTTGCTCGTGTCTCCTCGCTTCTTTCGGTCCGGGAACTGCTCCTCGCTCCGACGAAGACTGAGTTTGTGGTTTTCAGTAGATTGCGTGTTAGGCGGGCGTGTCCGCTGTCTATCTCCGTTGGTAGCACTGTTGTATTGCCTATGGCTGATCCGCATTGAGGGGCGATTCCTTCAGGAACATCGTTTCTGAGCCAGTCCGACCACAGCATTGCTTTACGCAATGGGTAATGAAAATAAAACAGTCAGAGGAAATCACTAACCTGTGGATCGCTGCATGTACGTTAAGTCAATTCGTCATACTCTAAACAAGCAAAGAACAGCCAGAAACGTTTTGCTTATACTTGGGGGCTGTCAAACATTCCTCTGGTTTATTACTTGAGTTTGGGCAAACATAAGTCACTCAGGAAACATTGGAGAGTATAATAATCTCGGCCAGACATGGCACGTTGGGAAACGGAATCACTTTTGCAAGGTTCACAGTTAATATTTGGGTAGAGTTAGGATCTAGGTGAAATAGCATACGTTGGGCCCCAGGGTTAACACTTGATGTTTACGGTAATAGAAAGATAAAAGGAGTAGGTACACTTACAGAATGGCGTCGCCCTCTAGCCCCCTGAAAGTACGGGCAGTCGGGTCCAAGGCGAGTCAAATAGTTGCGAGGTTATAAACTTCTCCAGCATTAGGTTTGGATCTCCAGAGCAAACAGCATAGAATTGTGGTCCCTTGGCCATGCTAGTTCGTCCATTTACACAGGATTCGGGATAAAAGCGTACTCAAACATGAGTAGGGTCCAGTAAAAAACCCAGAAGTAATAAGAATTAGGATTGATTGATTGATTTTATTTTATTTACCCAGGGAGCTTGGACCCGCAGTCATGCGCCCCCTGTTAAAATCAATACACCAACAAACCAACACCATTACACACCATTACACCATTACATACTAATACCAGCGCATTACCACTACACATACTAGTGTACTATACACACACTCAGTCAAACTGATGCACTGAACTAACGTAGCTGAAGGAGAAAGAGGGAGGAGCCAAGCCCATTCGATTATAGTCTAACATCTGTCTCTTTTACAAAGCTAACAACCTTCCACAGCAGACACACTGTGGCCCTAGAGCAGGACAGGAGGCTGGCAATTGTCGGCTGAGCTGGCAGGCCTGCACATAACGCTCTGCGTTGCTTCTCATAAATTTTGCACTCGAGCAGAAAATGACTACGCGTGAGGGGAACCAAGCAGACTTTGCAGAGAGGTGAATCCACCCACCCAAACCGAAACTGATGAGCACGCAGGAGGGAGTGCCCAGTATGTAGACGGGACAGCAAATGTGCATCTGCTCTCGTGAAGCTTTCCAAAATGGACGTCCGGCAACAGGTAGGGTGTACCTCAAACAGGCTCCTCCCAGTTTCAGCACAGCTCCACTCATCATTCCAGACCTTCTGAAATTCAGATGCCACTATGCCACGCCGCGACTTAGGTGACCACACAATCTGCATGGTCTCAACAGCCGCATCCAGAGCCATCCTGCCCGGACCATCGGCTTGCTCATTGCCCACATGGCCAGCATGGCCCCGTACCCACTGAAAGGCCAGAACGCCACATGAAAGCGCCATCCACAGCTTCTTGCAAATTGAGAAGATCAAGGGGTCAACCATATCCAAAGAAGCCACAGCTTTACGCAGAGTTGCCAACGCAGGCAAAGAGTCTGTACAGATCACAGCCGCCCGGAGCCTCAGCTCAAGAACCTCGTCAATGGCTATGGATATTGCACACAACTCACACATGGTGCTAGATGACACATGAGACAGCCGGAATGCACGCACTTTCTTAAAAGTTGGGATAGCTACACCTGCCCCAACAGCACCAAAACCAGGGATGAAGGAGGCATCGCAGCACAACCCTGCACCAACACCTCCTTCACACGCCTTCTCAGAAAGCACCGGCAACAAGCGAGGACACCACACCCAGGGACTGAACGGGCATACTACCAAGACCTCACGAGGAGAGAGGGAAACCATTTCTGCTAAGGGGGTGGAGGCAAGACCAGGAGCCCCCAACATAGCACGGGCAGTATCACTAACCTCCAGATAGTCTAAAAGGACCCTCCCTACGACATCTTGCCCACCCGGCTTACATTTTTCAAGCCCAAGGTCACCAGCAGCTCCCTAGCACGGACACACAACGGCGGCTCACTGCATTCTGACCACAATGCCCGCACCGGCGTGGTAACAAGACAACCAGTGACAGTACAAAGACAGTCATTGATCACAACCTGAAGGGACTGCAAGTGATACTTATAAGGGCTCAGCACAGGTAGATGGTAATCCATCACTGGCCGTATAAAAGACCGAAAGGCGGACAGGAGCGATCCTCTCTTAACCCCTTCAATCCTGGCCAGCCTTTTCATAATCGACATGAGAGAACGCAGCTTGCTCTTCAGCCAATTAGTATGGATGACCCACTCCAGACGAGCATCCAGTTTAACTCCTAAATATTTAACTACAGAAACTGGAACAATCTTTATACCGTCAACAGCCACCATCATCGGAGCACCCAGCCGCTTCATAGTACTGGAAAACACCATTAGCTCAGTTTTAGCTGGAGCAAGAAGCAGACCTCTCTCCGACAGATGACAGGAGACACGATCAAGAACTGCCTGAGCACATTGACAGCATGCAGACACATCATCACCCTCAAACCAGAGGGCGATATCATCGGCATAGCAAACCACATTTGCTGATTGCCCTATCTCCATGATGATGTCGTTAATTGCCACAGCAAAGAGTGTAGGACTTAAACAGCTCCCCTGTGGCAATCCACGGACCGAACTAGACTCTCGGGACCAGAACCCATTAACCCTGGTTGCAAACCTCCTAACTCCCAGAAGGGCTGAGATGACGCTAACCAGTTTCGGGACAACACCCATCTTGGTTAAACTGTACCGCACCCAGGCAACACTAACTGTATCATATGCTGCTTTGCTGTCCAAAAACAGGACAACAACCACGTGCCCATGCAGC
>JAHWFP010070284.1:0-10119 GCA_023313725.1 Lithobius niger | reverse complement strand
AAAGGGTAACGTGATGCTGTCGTTCCGCTGGTGCGAATGCCGCCTCCTCCCTTCCATTCCCCGTCACAAGCTGAGGCCGAGCAGGGAATCGAGGGGAAACAAGAGGAACTTTCATTGCAGAGACGTCTGGTGGAGCATTATCCGATGGATGTTGTCTAGGAGGATCGATAAGATGGTTGCTGTCAAACGAAACTGAGTCGTGCCAAGGAACCAAGGGCATGGTTGCTAGGTGAATCGTTGCTATGATCCGTGTGAAGTGAGGATCGTGAATTGAACGGGTATCAAGTGGGATTCTTGTGTGGAAGTAGATGATTGTTCCTTTCCCCCTCTCCCTTCCCCAGGTACGGGACCGAGGGTTGTCGGGGAGCCGAGGGAAAAGGCGGAACATTAATTCGCTGGAGGAAATAGACCGGAATCGATGAAGAGGAACCGGTAAGTTGTAACGATGTATTCCTGTCTGCAGGGATCGTACAGAGGCGCCTGGAACCGAAGTGATCGTGAACACGTTCCGGGTTGTGCGAATCGCAGAACGGATTGATCCCTCTGTGGCTGGTAGTTAGCCAAAGAAGCCATGGTTACACTGGGCACACCCTTAACATCAATAGATGGTAAGGGGCACAGGAATCGTACGCGAACCGGGTAGGTTGTTGGGGAACCGGCAACCGACGTATCTCTGTTCCAGGAGCCAACTGGGTAATCGACGGCACGTTGTCTCTTCACTATGTCTTCAGGAGCCCAAGGGTGGTCCGTCGCTGTTAGGACCCTAAAGAGGAAGGAGCAGTGACTACACTACTCATTGGGAACCGTGGTGGAACCGTGGCAGGCGACTGCGTTCCTGTTGGTAGGAATGCAAAAACGCCGTGAATGGCCGAGGATCAGGGAACCAGAACAAAGATGGGGAGCTCAAGGCGGTCACGACTAAACCTGCGCATGTGCAGTACAGTACGAGTCCGGCTGGGATTCAAGCTCCAAAGCTTCTAGGGAATAATTCAAGCTCAAAAGGAGAATCGTTATTAAAAACAGGTAATGTCTATTTTCTTCGATTATAAAAATTTCTTTTTACACAACAAACTAGCCAAGTGCCTTTGTAATTATTGAATGTGAAGTTGGTGCATTCACGTGCACCAGGAAGCAAGCGGTCAGGGTTAACAGTATCACTGTCACTAGGTGGCGCTTCAAAATCCCCGTTTCAAAACTGTAGATATATAGAAAAAAGCGCCTGTGATATCGTTAGGCTTTACATCACCGCTTGCTCCCTGGTGCACGTGGGCGCACAAATTTTACATTCAATAATTAAGGAGACACGATGTAACGGCGGATGCTACGACGGCTGAAATGCTTGTAGCAAACCCGACATCCTGGTTGACATTGGCTTTCAGTTAATACTCTGGCTGTCTATTTTCGATTTTGGCGATACTAGCACAGCAGGGGCTACAGTCCCAGCTTGGGGAATGAAGCGTCTATGGCCTAACTATAGGTTTAAACAAGTAAAAACTAACTGGTCTGCGCTGTCACCAATGGTGAATTCAGTCAACTGAAAATGGGGGTTTAAAATAAAAATGGGCTACATGTTATTTCAAATATAAGCAATTAATTCATTAGCAAACGAACCTGAAGTTTAAAACTCTTAGTTTTATTTTAACAACAAAATGGAAATTAACACTTTACATTTATGTACACTAGATTACATGACTGGCTTTGAAAGAAAGGCCTCTTTCGAATTCACAAGTAAGAAATTCAAAACACCGTAAACTACGTAGTATAGGTTTACATGAAATCAAAATTTTCAATTAGAAAAGGTTGTCCTTGGGTACAATCCTGAAAACCCTCCAACTGAACCGCATCCGCTAAGTTACAATTAGTCCTTTACAGTTATGTTTCTACGAGTCCACGAAGATCAAACCGTCTGTTGTTTAGATTAAAGTTTTAAAATAAACAAGAAAAAAAGTTGGTTTTAGAAAGGGAACCACCCTTATGTTATGGAAGGCAGGGGGCCAGAAATGCCGATGGCTTAGCCAACCATAAATTTTTCAAAGCTAGAAGTTAAGTTTAAGTTAAACTATAAATTTAGAATGAGGGTCCTAAAGATAAACTTTCAATTTATACTAGTGACATACAAACCACTACCAACTGCTCCTAGATGGAGCCACGTTAGTAGCAGCACACTACTTACTGTTTAAAAGAAACTCGCACGGGAGACCACTTTGTTAGGTTTTCAGTTAATTGCAAAAAAAACCTCTCTATTTTTAGAGGAGAAACTACATTAGGTTAGGTATTAAAATCTCCGTTTCACTGGGACCACCTATTCAGTACTAGAGCCATAATTATGCATTTATTTCCACCCAAAAACATCAGTCCTATTTTTAAAAAGGATTGGGAAAAAAAACTATATTTAAGTTTTATTTGCTGGCCTACAAAATTTAAGTTAAATTGATCTCAGGTAATTTCACTTTACAGAACTCTGGAAAGAAATCAAAGTAGGGAAGGGAAACATCTCTGTTTACTTCCGGTTTACCGGACAAACTACCGTTTGCACAAGGGTTAACAGTTTGGTTGGGGGAAATCTTCCTTTTAATTTTACCTTTAGGAGGTTTATTAAATCATTTCTACGTTTACAGGAAACACTATTGGTCTGTTCATTGAAAGACCTATTCCGGATCTTAATCCAGCCATTAAATTCGGGCACATTTGCTTTGCTTTCGCAGCTTGTTTGTTTGTACATGGGGAGAAGTTGCTTTTCTACTCTCCTTGTTTGGATCATACTGGGGTTTCACATTTAAAAGGTGATTATCTGGCCACACACCACAAGAGATAAGAGAGCTCCAGGCTTCCGCTTGGCATCGCTGGTAGCTTTAATCGTTTAAGTGTTTGAGGGCTGCAACTTCGTGGGGGGATTGAACACTCTTAGCAGACATTCTTTCAATAGGCTTAGAGTAACTTTTAGGTTTGCATAAATTGTTTAAGTGATTAAGCGTATTTATGCCAAGCAGAATGGGGAATTCACTCGTAACCTGGGAAACTGCGGAGGTAGTTTTGAGAAATCGGCCGTCATCTAATTTTTAAATTAAGTTGACTTGTTCTTATTCAAACACTTCTTTACTTAGGTTAGACCAGCATTTTACGGTTTTCCTAAGTCTTGGCCAGTTGGTGGCCAAATTGCTACTGATTACGTTAATCGTTATGGCTGTGGTGTCGTCACATGTGGCACCACAATAGTTAGCAATCCTTGTTTATCTTTTGTTAACCCTAACCTAAACTAACCAACTAGTAGGAGTGCCATAACATGTAACCATGTAATTGAGTGGTAATGCTCACCATAGATGTGACACATGATCACTGTGTCACATGACAATTTATTATATAAGGCCTGGATGTCTAATAAACACGTCCATTCCTGTGCTTGCATTAAGCTGTGTTTTAGTTGTTACTCTGCTGGGGGAACACCACGCAATAAGGCTACCAAGACAGTCCAGAATGGCGACGAACCACCCCAGTAGAGTATTTTAGATTTAATGTAATTATTCCCCCTACCAACCATCTTCAGAGCTCCAATTTGGTGAGTTGGCAATTTCACTATTTTGGCAAAATAGTTTAGTGCCCGGTAGGGGAATTAATTTAAATCTTAAATCTAAAAACTGTTGTTTGAGTGAGTGGAACTTTGTGTGGTTCGAATTTAATTGTAGTTAACAATTTGTTCCTTAATTGCTAGAACAGTGAGAGAAATTGCTTTGCTAATGCACAATTTGTACAAGGTTTGTGTCCCGAAGCAACGTGTCGGCTCTTTTCACCTATCTTACTATAATTAGGATAAGCAGAATACACGCAATTAAATTGGGCCTTAGCATAGCGAAGTGCCTTTTCTCTACACTGGCTAGCTGTGAGGTAAATTATCAAGTTAATTACCTAGTTAAGTTTAGTGAAACTTGTTCGGGTTGCAGACTGCTTAAGCCGGTGGTGTAACACAATTAAATAATGGTGTTAAATCCTAATTATGAAACCTTTTGGGCAAGCAAATTGTAAATGTAGGTAGGTTATGAATTTATAATTCGGCTTAGATGTTAGGCAATTCAATTATAGTCTCGAGTTGCTTAGTAATTAATTTTACTAATTGTAGTAATTTGTTAAAGCTTATTAATTGTGACAGTATATGTCGGTTGCAGGTGAAATTTGTGTACCACCTGTAGTGGCCGTCAATACAGACGTAACTTTTGCAAGTAGTTGACGTTGCAGTTAATGATTTATTCATTGACCCTAATCTTAGCCTAAGTGCTGACGATACAGACTCAGATGATATGGCAAAACCGTCTAGCCTGTTTGTTGAGTTTGACAATGAATGTGATACGTGGGACAAATACTCAACACGTATAGATTATTTCTTTAGAGCAAAGAAAGTTGCTGATGCAGATAAATTGGATATTTTAATGGCATCAGTGGGGATAGTGATGTTTGACGAAATCTTAAACATTATTTCCCCTAAGGTTCCTACAGATTTTTCGTAAGCTGAAATTAGTTAAAGCTATATCAGACGATTTGGAGCCACTTCCTTCTGCGGTGTCAGAATGAATAAAATTCTTCAGAAGAGCTCAAAAGTCTGAGTAATCGTTAAATCAATATGTTTCAGCTCTTAAGCGTCTAACTAGATATTGTGATTTCGACAAAATTAAGAACATTAACAGTGAGATGATTCGTGATAGATTCATTGGTGGTATTTTGTCGGAAAGGATACAAATGGAGCTTTTAAAGAAAACTAAGTTTATCTGAAACTGTGTCTCTTGCTCTGTCTCTGGAATCTGCAGAGGCAGACCAAGCAGAAATTCATTCAAACATCAAATCTGTGAATTATGTCACTAAAAGAAACAAAACTTCTAAGTTTCGACCTAAAACCGGTACAGATATCACTTGTTTTTTCTGCGGACGCGATGGCCATGTAAAGTCTAGATGTAAATACAAAGATTACATCTGTGCTCGGTGTCACACCCAAGGACACCTAAAGGTAGTTTGTAGAAAAAGCCCTAGTGCTAAAGCACCTAAAGTAAACTCAAAATCATCCCAGAGTTTTACTCCTAAAAGTAAACTAAAAACAAATACAGCTACCGTAAAAAGGTTAATCTGCTTACCAAAACCAATTTAGTGAGTCTGAAACTGAGAGTAGTGACATTAATAACAAATTTGATGATTCAACTAGTGAATTAGAGTCCGTTGAGGACTATCGCTTGCAAAATAACACCATCGGAGTGAGCAGCATAACTGAACAAGGTTCAGCTTCAGTTCCAACTAACAAAGTAGTTATTAACCAAATGAAAATAGCTAAATGGTATATTTCAATCACTCTGAACGGAATTGCGTTACTTATGGAACAAGATTCCGGTGCCGATGGAACAGTCATCTCCATGGACTGGTACAACAAATACTTTTCAAACGTGCCATTACTAAATAGCCCCTACTCTATCAACTCGTACACTGTAGAGGAGGAGTTAGCCATGTTTCTAGTTAACCTAGAAGTAACTATAAATGGCCAAACCGAGCATTTAGATGCTAGGGTATCCAAACACTATAAGCCGAATTTATTTGGCAAAGATTCGATTTCTGTCTTTCGAGTAGGAAATGATGCCTTTTTTGATCTCCAAACTAAAGTTAAACAGGTTAAAAAAAAAGTTAAGTTAAACCCATCTGTGCTTAACACTAAGGAGATTGAAGAGGGGTTTCCAGAGCTTTTTGGCCCTGGCTTTGGAAAATTCAAAAACTACAAAGCCAAAATACAGTTAAAGGCTGATGCGAAACCGGTTTATCGCCGAGCTCGCCCTGTCCCCCTTGCTTTAAAAGAACGAGTTAACCAGGAAATTCAGCGCCTTGTTGCCTGGGTATTCTGGAGGCTGTGGAAACTTCCGAATGGGCGACCCGTCTGGTCATAGTTCACAAACCGAACGGTGCCATACGTGTCATCGGGGATTATAACACCACCGTTAATCCTCAACTAGAGGTAGACCAATACCCAGTTCCCACAGCCACAGCGTTATTTAGTCAGTTATCAGGCAGTGATACCTTTAGTTTGATAGATTTGAAGGATGCGTTCCTGCAAATTGAGTTGGATAAGGAGTCCCAAGCTGCTTTAACGATTAACATGCCACTAGCACTTCTTAGATGGCTTAGAGTGCCTTTAGGCCTTGCCTCAAGTCCAGGAATATTCCAGCGCGTTATGACACAAGTCACTAACAAAATTCCTAAGTGCATGCTGTTTTACGACGACATTTATGATGAATCGTTAAACCAACTTTAGACTGCACTCCAAGATGTGGGAGCTAAACTTCGTATTGACAAATGCAAGTTATCATGGCCTCAACTCAAGAATCTTGGTCACATGATCAACGCTGAAGGTTTACACACCCTGCCAGAGGTTATTTATGCCATTACCAACGCTCCTAACCCCAGTAACATACAGGAGTTGCAAAGTTTCTTAGGATTTGTAAACCACTATTGTATGTATCTCCCAAACTTGGCACATATTCTTGCCCCAGTGACCAAGCTGTTAGCCCCAAAATTAAATGGATCTGGGGGAAGGATTGTGACAAGGCAGTAAATACAGTTAAAGAACTTTTTGTTAAATCAAAGATACTGGTTCATTATGACCCTAAAAAGAAGCTCGAACTGGTTTGTGACGCAAGTCCGTATGGAATATGCCTGATGCATATAATGCCTAATGGTAGAACAGGGTTATAGCCATTTTGACTGTGAAGGTTTAAGTATAGCTTTGGGGGTGAAAAGATTCCACGAATACGTTTATGGGCTAAAGTTCACCATTCAATCCGACCAGAAGGCTCTTCTCTGGATTTTTGGTCCCAAAAATGGTATTCCCCAAATGGCAGCAGCGAGAGTTCAGCGTTGCGCAGTCCTTCTGAACGGGTATTCCTATGATTTTCAGCACATTCCTGGAAAGGAAAATGTAACAGCTGATGCATTGTCACGTCTCCCCCTCCCCAATGATGAGGAATTTGAACAGGCTGAGGAGCAGTACAATGTATTAGTACTAGAAACTATTTCTAACTTACCAGTTTTAAATGAAACGTTAGTTGCTGAAAGTCGTAGGGATCCTATTCTATGCAGAGTATTTAGATACGTTCACCATAGCTAGCCCAGTCATTGTGACGACCAGGATTTACTTCCATATTTTACCAGGCGTACTGAAATAACTGTAGAATTATATACTTTATTTTGAGGATTCCGAGTCATAATTCCTGCAGCCTTGCAGAAACAAATGCTTAAAGACTTACATATTTCCCATCTAGGAATTGTTAAGTAAAAAGGTCTCGCACGAGCAAAGATCTGGTAGCCTTCCATAGACGCCGCAATTGAGCCTAAGGTAAAATCTTGTGCAAACTGCCAAGAATTCAAGGAAAACCAATCACCAGGTCTTAAACACACCTGGGAGTACCCGCTCAAACCAAATGCACGTTTTCACGCAGATTTTTGTGGGCCTGTAGATAAAATATATCGAAGCAACCTTGGCACTGAAAGGAGGTTCAGTGGCACATTGTATGTCGATGTGCCCGCTTTTGTAGTGGCGCAGTGTCGATATAAAAAATGAACTATCGAAAGATAAAATATAGTGAAATTTCTTGCTCAGTTTTATCCCAAACGATTAAAAGTTTTATTGTGAAAAATTTCCACATTTTAAAGCAACATGCTCCAATTTGTAAAAACTGGAACATGAAAAGTTGAGAAAAATTATGAAACACGCAATTTTGTCTTAGCTTTTAAGCTAACATATTTTAAATCGACATGCTCAGTTTTCATTTTTTTCTTCGGAAAAGTTAAAGTTTCGTTGCAACTTGGGGACAGTTTTTTCCCTAAATTCAGGAACGTTGGGTAACTTTTGCCCTGTATTTCAGACCTTGGGAAACTTCTCTGCTTTCATCCGGGATTTTTTAGACACTTACTTACTTGTCAATGACATGCTGGTGCCGTGGTGAAGTATGTTTTATTACCATCATTAAGTCAGTTGAAAAGCAAAGTTTAATATGAGGTGTTTTTTACCCCTTACTTTAGAAATAAAAAAAAAATTAAAAACTAAATTGGCCGTTTTGTTTTCTAGTGGGCCAGCCCTTTTTCGATTAGCCTACCGCCACCACAATTTAAAAATCTTGTGTTAATGCAGAAACGTTGACTAAAGCTTGCCAAAACAACAAACATGCTTCACATGCGGGGAGGGGGGGGGGGGAGAAGAGAACGAGAGATGAAGGAAAGGGCGGAGGCAAAAGATAGCTAACTGAAAAAGGGCTACTAGAAAATAAAACGGTAAATTCAATTTTTCCTACTCAGTTATTAATTGTTTTTAATTTTTAAACTAAGGAGTAAAAAACTACTAACCTTTACTTTCCAACTGACTGAATGTTGGTTAATAATTTTAAATCTACATTCATGGAAATACTTCACCATTGCTTTCGCTGGACGCGACAAACATCCAAAGTACCGTATCATAGAAACGGGAATTTGTGTTGGAAATACAGTAATTTGTGTTAGCCTACTTTACGTCTCTTCTGACGATGGAGGTAGGGGGGGGGGGAGATTATGGAATGCTGTCATGTTTTATTTAAAGAAGCACAGGGTCTGCAGGCATGGGGGGATTAAAACCACGGTGACTTCTCTAACATTAAAAATGATAGTACACATCTGATGGCACGGAATGTGAGCTTGGAACTACAAGCACAATAATAAACACTAGCAATTTATTGACTCTGTTAACTCGAGTAAAGGGTTGAAAGCCTTATATTACGGCTGGATTGTCGTCCAGAATTTACGTGCTTTATTAATACAGTTTCGAATGTAAATAAACAGTCGTAGATTGTATTGAGTAGGCTATCGTGCCGCTACGTTGCGATATTATGGAGCTTATTGCAGCAAAACGGCAAAAGAAATAATAAAAATCACACTTGCTACTGGGACGTGAGACATACCAGATCCCCATCGACGGTAAATCGTAGATTTAAAACACTCCTTCGTTTTAAATTACAGAACCACATGTTGACTAAGCTAAAAACAGCACCGAACAGTGAGGCAGCCATGTTGAAACGCAGCGCCACAGCGGAAGATTTCGGGCTAGTTGGGAGCGATTGTTGTGGATGAGTCCGAGTATGACGTTTTAGGTGCGCTTGATGGGGATTCGGGCGCGATTGATGTGGAAAATGGAAGCGCTTGTTGTGGGACGGAACCGCTGGTTGAGGGAGGTTCGTAGGCCTGAACAAGAACAACAACAACAAGAAATGGCCATGCTGTGGACGCCAAACGGTTCAATTGTTATCATTAAAATTTGTAACGAGGTGAAATAGATATGACACGACCCCAAATGCCGAATTTAGTTGGTCTATGTCAATTTTGGGCGAAATTATAGAAGTTCAAAGTTTGACTTTTAACATGGAAGTTCATGCTGAGGCTTACCGCGGTCCTTCATACCGAACTCAAGAGATATGTTAAAACCAGAGTTACACGAGTTAATGAAGCAGTACAAACTAACTGCTGCAAAAAAAAATACGTCATCGACACACATGCTGCTGCTCACGGCCACACTATATTTCGTTTATGATTTTAACCCAGTAGAGATGGTATGGTCACACATAAAAGATGTAAGACGAAATAACGCCACATTCAAATTATAAGATGTTGAAACTGCAAAAGCAGCTGCAATTGACACAGATGACACAGATGACGATTTTGTTTTATTGGATGCAAGTCCTTTATTTCCCTGGATTGACTGTTGATTTGAGAAGACAAAACGGCCTTTTTCAAGAGCAAATCAAACGGTACTTTTCAGGGCCACAAAATACCAAAAAAATAGATTCAAATTCCCTCTTGACTAATAAAACCACGTATAATAAAGGCACTGCCACGCAGAAGAGTTTTCTAAAATATTTTATAATGACCTGGTATTTTATTTAGTGGGTTGTTCATTCAAAAGTATGTAAATATTGAATGATATAGGTTAGTAAATAATACAGCCCAAGCCTACTATAAAAACAAATACGAAATTACAAAATGCATATATGGTGGAAGATCGGTTTGTGTACTCTCATCACCACTACCAATTATTTATTTTAGTTTCAAATTTGCTTTTATTTTTTTCAACCG
>JAHWFP010070281.1:0-11741 GCA_023313725.1 Lithobius niger | reverse complement strand
AGGTGAGACGGTGCTAGATCTCGCCATGCACACGAAAGTATCTTACATAACTTTAAAGTGAGACGGTGCTAGATCTCGGCATGCACACGAAAGTATCTTACATAACTTTAAAGTGAGACGGTGCTAGATCTCGGCGTGCACACGAAAGTGTCTTACACAACTTTAAGGCGAGACGGTGCTAGATCTCGGCATGCACACGAAAGTATCTTACACAACTTTAAAGGGAGACGGTGCTAGATCTCGGCATGCACACGAAAGTATCTTATACAAATTTAAAGTGAGACGGTGGTAGATCTCGGCATGCACCAGGCCGTAGTAAAGGGTACTTTGTTTGGGAGGGTGGGTGGGTGGGAGCAGTGTCGGACCCATTCTGTAGTTCAGAGCCTCCAGTATAGTGCAAAGAAATGTGCACAAATGGTCACAATTCTCACAGAATGCCCATCAATTCTGGGGAGGCCCTCTCTCTTTCCCGGGGAGACCCACACCATCCCAATCCGACGCTGGGGAGAGACTACCAAATTCATTGTACGATTTTGCCAACTAGACTTAAAAAAATCAGTATCTCGGCCAAAAAAGCACTTTGTAAGTCATCTGGTAAATCCAGCTAGTGGGTCTTAGAGTGCTATAAAGGTATGCTCACACAGTCGGTGCAAATACCCATCAGGTGGCTGTATGTATACTGCCTTCGCACGTTGAATATCTTCCGAGCCGAGTTTCATCCAAGTCCAGACCTCTCGTTGGTATTATGTGAACATAGGTCTCAATGTGAACCGGGGCATGTGAACGCATTCATTGTCACTGAGTCTGCTAGAATCAGTCCGGGCGAATACCCGTTCCGAAGCACTGCATTTGTAGAGGGAAAATCCGTAGGATTGTTACAGCCAGCCGTACGTTTTCCTACATCCGGATGGTATGTAGGGACAGTTCTCTGTAATGCAGTTGTGTAGGTGACGGGTCACAACCTCGACGAGCGTTTGCCATGATTCTGTGAACACATCCTAAGCTCCCCATCAGGGCAACTGAAGTACTTTATGCTATTTCGGTGCTTATTTCTGGCTTCCCATGAGCACGTTTGCGACAAATTGTCAAAACAAATTTTGGTTATTTTTCTTAGTCTTTCCTTAGAATGTAATGCTGGGTTTCGTAAAAACTTAATTGGAACTAAATCCTGTTTTTTAGTCACTTTCTTTGTAAATTAAATTAATCGATATCGGTTTTGAACAATTTTCATAAAGAGGCCCGTAGCCAGCCATTGAAGCCCTCAACATTTAGACCTTAAGCCTACTAAACAATATGAACTGCCGTGCTTAAGCGTGACAGTGAGGGAGGGATGCTGGAGGAAGAATTTTTTTTTCAATTGGCCATTGAAAAGTGAGAAATAGGTGAATATTTTGGTCAAGTTTTGTTCTAAATGACCAGTAGATATTAAAGCAACAACATGCTCTAAATTCTGCCAGATAGAAAATTATATGAAAATAGGACGTGGAAAGGTGAAAACTCTAATCAGTGTGACGTCGAAAACAAGTTAAGCTGTTATTGGAGAAAAGTTTCCGCGTTTAAAATCGACATGCTCTATTTTCATTCCTTTTTCCTTGATTCACGTGACCTTGGATCACGATTTTCGTCAAATTCAGGACCTGGTGGACACCGTACCCTTAGTTTCGATGCCTTAGGGTCGTTTTTGTCCCATAATCTGGGGTCTGGATCTTAGGGATACTTCATCAAATTCGGGGCCTTCGAAATTTATTGGTGGAGCGGAGACTAGTCGTGCAACCCCCAGCATCCCCGCCGTCCTCACCCCCACGAGCCTGATGAATTAATAGCGATGTATTAACTATTAATGGCAATCATTAATTTAGGTTCGTGAAGTGTTGTTACGTGCATTTCCAGTAACTAAATTATGGCAGAATTCTTAAGTTTCGTTTTAGAAATATTAAACGTTTCTGCATTCACAAGAAAAGAATTTTCAAAGCTTGGTGGTGATGGGCTAACAGAAAAAGTGCTACTAGCAAAATCAAACCGCCAATTCAATTATGTTGACCAATTCTGCCAACTGTACTCAATATTCACGAAGTACAGATTTCGTTGACGTTTCGGCTTTAACTAAAATCAAGGCATTGGTGGGCAGTGGTGGTAAGACTCTTCTAGCAAATCAATTGGCATAGATTTTAGATGTTATTTGATGCCGCGACTCTAAATGACGAAAATGTGGCGGAAATCCGTAATAAGTTTTGTTTTACACAGATTTTGCTAAAATTTCTTTTTTGCCTACTATGCTTTCGAGGAGCTCACAAAACAAGGGTTGCTAGCAAACAAAATGGCCAAATTGTTAGTTTTGCCAACTGTGTACGATTTCGCGAAGTTAATTGACAACACGACTTTAAACGATAGAAAACTGGGAAGGAATTCAGCTTTGTGTTAGTACATTTTTTTCGTTTTCTGCATTAACTAAAATCTCTTTCAAATCATGGGGAGTTTGATGGGCTAAGGGAAGAGCTACAGTACGCAAAACGACCAATTCATATTTAGTTTTGCCCAACTATGCTTTTTCTTGAAACACATTTTTTTACTGCTTGCTATACTACTCTGAACTGTCACAAGCTCTGAACTCCTTAACATTTTATTCCCAGTGGAGTAGGCCTGCAGGCGAGGCGAGCACGGTAGCGACCAGAAACGGTCAGGGGCAGCACTTATTTTGCAGTGTTGTAAAAACTAAGGGAAAAAAACAGCGCATCTTACTGCTTCCCAACTAACCATATGATGATATTAAACTAGTATTCACGAAACGGGAATTTGTGGTAAAGGATGCATCAGATTTTGCCATCTCGACAAATCGCTTTGCCACCTTTGTAATTGTCAGACTTTTGGGGTGAGGAGACATCCCCTCCCCCCCACTCACTACAGCCTATCTTGCCTAGCCGTCCTTTAAACTGACTGAGAATTTCACTGATGTTCTGGCCCTCACATTACCTCCATTTAGGCATAAGTGCAGCACTTTTAGGCCTATTCGAATTACCTGTGACCTTATAGGTGCAGCAACATTTGAACGATGTTCCTTCTGTTAACAATTATTTTATAATTAGATTTCCTTTGGCCCTGGTATCAGGCTCGTGCTGTTTTTTTAACCTTAGCTTTGCATGTGATCGAGGTTTTTGAGCTTACAGTTCTTGTTGGGTTTTTAATTGTTGCACTTTAAGTTCTTGTTCTTGTCTTGTCAACTAACTGTAAACATCGAGCCGGTTCATTTTCAACTTCGATGAAGTTATTTGGCTTCCGTTATTGGTGTTAAACAATAGATTAAATCGTCTGGATTCAATATTTGTAGATCTAAATTATTTTGAATAGTGGTTAAAAATAATTGATTTAATTTGATTTTCTGTTAACCCTACTTCCTTACAAAATTGCTTC
Organism: Lithobius niger; assembly: GCA_023313725.1. Lineage (NCBI taxonomy): Eukaryota > Metazoa > Arthropoda > Chilopoda > Lithobiomorpha > Lithobiidae > Lithobius > Lithobius niger. Next base: position 8,333 of record JAHWFP010070281.1, on the reverse strand, counting down.
AATTTACAGTTAGGCAATGCCTTCAAAAAAACTTGGCCTGGTAAATTTTAAACCCCACAAAATTTAACTACGCTCAAATTTTTGTTCACTTTTGGATTCAATGCTATAGTTATCCAGCGATACCCTAATTATTTTACAACCACCTACCCCAGCATTTCTTGCCCCGGCTGTTTTCCGAGATTAATTTTCAAACCAGTAAAAAAAATACACGCCACCTAAAAAGTAACACTTTTGGCTGTCATTTTAACAAGGTACTCAATAATAATAATAATAAATTTTTATTACCACATAAAAGGTAAAAGGAGACCGGTTGGGGTGAGATGATCAGCCCACTAACACGGTTCTAAACTCTCTTAAAAGAGCTCTTAAGAGCTCTTGACTGCACTTACCTGAACCTGCACTATAGCTAAGATAACAGAAAAAGCTAATTTGCTAATGAACTTCCAATAGGTTAATATCGCTCGTCATTAGAAATACGGAGTGATTACAAACGAAATAGACAGTTTGAAGAGTTTACTAAACAAAAACTATTTAACTTATCGATCAACGGTTTTCACCGTTACGTTCTCCAATTCGTTAAGTTTAGCCTAGAAAATCATAGATGTTCAATGTGTGCTCGCTTACTTACACAGCATTCAACCATGCGATAAGTAAATTTCTGCCAAACACATTTTAGCATACCTTCGTCAAATACGCCAATTGCCGCTGCTACCTTTCCTTAGATCTTGTAGGTTGGGAAGGGGAGGAGGAATGAACACCTTATCTTTAATTTATCCCCATAAAAAAAAGTCGCATGGTGTTAGATCAGGACTTTGTGGTGGACAAGTCATGAGCTCCTTGTTATTCAAACCCACAAACCACCTTTTCTGTAGAATTTGCGCCCGTCTTGCATAACTAGCCACGTGACGTTCACGTGATGCGCATTCAGAAACTACTCTGCTCTGCGAAACTTGAGTTATACAGAAAATGACTGAAAACCTTTTATCGATAAGATGTATAGTTTTTGCTTAATATACAGTTCAAACTGTGTTTTTCTTTTGTAATCACCCTGTATAACAATTTTCTTTTTTTTTTCAGAACAATCGTCTAGACGTATGCTGTTGTTTTCATGGATGCAAAAATGAAAACACTCCTCATCGTACTGGTGTGTTGAGTTACATAATGAAGAATGTCTATTCACCAATTTTGATGTGGACACCCGTAAGAATTATAGTGGTCAGTAAAATAGGACAGATTCAAGAGCTGCACATGATTTAGCCTAATAAACAAAATTGATTCAGGTGTCTGTACGTGTGTGTTAAGGTGACGTACCTAGAAAAATATCTAAAACTTCCAGACAGAAGACTGCACATTTAAGTGCATGAATATCATCATGATTTTTCCTTAGCCAGATATGTAACTTACAGGTTAAAACTAACAACGAAAATTAAAAAACTTTAGAAGGGACCGAAAGCTGAAGCATTTTACCATACGTCACTGTTTATCCAATAAATCTTAAGTTTAAAAAAAAATTCTAATTTTTCCGTTTTGTTTTACTTTGTTTGACCCTTCCTCCTGGTCAGCATCAAGAGCACTCATTTTACAATACTTACGGATATATTGGCTCTTAAAAGAAAATAGCAAGTACTGGCATGAAAGGTTTACCGAATGCTTCACCAATATCACATTTTAATTTATAATTTTTATTTGCTTCATCAGGAGATTTCCTTCAAAATTCTTGGATCTGTTATGGTTTATGAGGCCCTCCATTTTTTCGTTGCCTCGTCCTTGGATTTGTATAGCTCTAAATTACAACTATATTCTTGACTTAAGTTAATAATGGAGCCAACACTTTTTTTAAAGACACAAATTTCTGATCTTCATGTTTGCTGAAATTATAGCTAGACATAGTGCTATTCCCAATATAACCTCTACTGAAACACTTTCAGATGTGGTGTAACGAGCCATTAATACAATATTGACGGAAGAGAAATTTACCTGTAGGAATTCAAAGTCTTCGGGGGAAAAAGTTGACTCAATTTTGAGTGGAGTAGGGAAAGCTAATAAAAGTTTAGTAATAACAGATAGTCTTTGACTTAGACTTACAGATAGTCTTTGATAGTGGCTGACTTACAGATAGTCTTTGATAGTTTTTGACCTTGATAGTCTTTGACTTAGACTTTCAGATAGTATTTGGTAGTCTTTGACTTACAGATAGTCTTTGACTTACCCCCGGTTGTAGAACGACTGCTATTGCTGAAGACTGAAGTCAGACTTTAACTTTATCTTAAGGCACACTTTATAATTTAAGTCGTAAAAGTGGTAAAGTCGTTCCAGAACTTACGAGGCCGCCCGAAGCAATTGCAAATACCACCCACTTGCAACTGTACATTAAAGCTTGCCCTTGAGCGTACTTTATAAAGTCGCAAAGTGACGTACGACTTTAACCTAAAGCACGACTTTCCCGACATGTTCCAACTTAAATCTAAGCACGAGTTCATGCTTAGCAGTCTTTCTACAACAGGCCGTTAGACTTACAGATAGCCTTTGATAGTCTTTGACTTGGACTGATAGTCTTTGTGTGGATAGGGTATAGTGGGAGTGCGGGTCAGTCTAAGCCAGGAGGCCATGACGATAATTCTACGTCATAATCTACAGAAAGTTTTACCAACTTCAAAGAAGCGTATTCTATATAATGGATTGGTCATACAAGCCCAACCTGGGGGGTATAGGTGAACAACCCCCACAAAAACCAATGAAAAGTGAGTTGAATTACCCCATGACCTACATTGAAGCTCAGCATGTTTAAAAATCCACATTTATCCGTATACTACGAAAATACCAAGTCTGACAAGAATTTCTGGGGGAGGGGCCCTTCAGCAGCCCCCAGAGATACCCAAAAAGGGGGTTCAATTACGTCATAAGCTACATTGGTAAATGATACGTCAAAAAATCCGCTATAGCTACCCGTTCAAGAAAACATCAAGTCTGACAAGAATATCTAGGGGAGGGGGGGCTGTAGATGCCTATAATGACCGAAGGGCCCCAAAGGGGGTGTGGGGGGGGGGGGGGGGCAGATCACATCGTAAGCTACGATGAAGATCAACACGTTTAAAGATCCCCATTTTCTACATACTAAAATACCAAGTCTGACAAGAGTTTCTGAGGGAGGGACCCTTCAGCAGCTCCCAAAAGGCCCCAAAAGGGAATTCAATTACGTCATACGGTACACAGGTTAATAAGTCAAAAATCTGCTTTAGTCACCCGTACATGAAAACATAAAGTTTTACAGGAGTATCCGGGGGGAAATGATCACATCATATAAGCTGCCTTGAAGATAAACCGTTTAATGGTCCATATTTATTCACATACTCCCAAAATACCAAGTCTGACAAGAATATGATATATCAAGGTGGTAATGTACGATTTGTTCATTACAAAGCAGCTCTGCTGATCCAGTCTGCAGAGAAACCTTTGTATACAACCTATTTATTCACTTCAGACCGTTTCAGTCTTATTGCAAAGCACTTGGCAAGCTCGTCAGTGAATCTGATGGCCCACATGTATGGACTGTAATCGAATTATAGGCTGTAGACCCCTTAAAGGATTAATTATCGGTAAACATTACAATTGCTGCAAACGACTACATCTCCTGCTCTCTCTTGCCATGGAAATTCTCCACTTCAGAGTCCTGGACAAAGGGAACCAAAAAATAGGAGATAACGTTTATAAAGAACTTGAGACATTGAACAGAAAAGAAAATGGTCCATGCCCAACCGACTGGCACAAGTTATTTCAGAGTATGGTACATAATTACAAAGAAATTACAGCTGAAATCAATGACATGACTGCATAGTTCTGGTTATCTTATGATGAATTTGGTCACCTTTTCCATGGGTTTTTTGCTAATTTGTGCTTCAGAGACACCAAATTGTTCATTCACTGCTTGTCCAAAATATCCAACTTATTATTTGTGTTTGATCATCGTTACTATGCGAGATGGATAGTCAACTTGGTACATAATGAAAGCACCCACCTAGCATTTTGGAAGAATTTGGGAGAGGTGGGCTTTCCATCCAAAGAACATGTAACAATTTTTCAAAAACTGAAATAGATCTTACCTTTGAGCAGACAGTTAACGCAGATGCTGCGAGTCGACTTAGTGGCATTTCACCTTTTTCTAACTTTGTCTCAGCTAGGCAAAGTGGGCTACAACACAGTTCATAAGAAGTACGGTTGTGGCAAGTGTGTGTAACAAACTAAAACTTTCTAAAATGGAAAATGTACCTAATGATTTTACATTAAAAATACCGTAGCGGTTTTTACTCTGAAAGCTCATATCGGACGAATACTGTCTGTTGAAAATTCGCAAGAATCTGGTGAGATTCCTGTATTCTGAAATTGTGCGTTAAATTCAGGACTGACCTAATGATTTAAAGCACCATCGCATAAAACGAGATACTGATGGCTTGCAAAAAGTCTTGGACGTCATTCAAAGTACAATGAAACCGTTTGAAAATTCCCCTGTGGACGAGCTTTTGTGGGAACTGGATTTTCATTCCCGTAGTTATGTAGCCTTATGCAATATTTTGCTGCCGCTGATATTGTAAAAGTCAGTGGTTACAACGTACGCAACAAATGTGTTTGTAACAATGGTCCTCCTTCTTGAAGGCATGTATACGGGAAGAGTCTTGTGACGTAGGCATGTCTTCCGGATTGTCTTGTGGCCTTCTCCCTTCGGTTTTGGTTACCAAAGACCGATGGGTTTTTTTAATGTTAAATCGGAACATTAATAGGCATGTCGCCTAAAGTTCATTGAGTTGTAACAGCCCAAATGATGTAAAAAAGTCACTCCACACGTTGTCAGAGGTGGATTGGACTATTTGTGCCAAATGTAAGTTACCCATTGTAGAGGTAACAGGCAATTCCAGAAAGATGTATGCCTACTATGCTACATGTATTGCCATAGCGCTGTAACCTTACTTGACTGTGTACCTTTTCCCCACAAGAATAAACGTGTGCCTTTTCCGCCGTACTAATGCCTTCCTCAGATCTTGAGCTAACGACAGGATCCACGGACTCTAGTGGGGAGAATTGCCACCTCGCCTATTTTCGGGACATCTAGGGACAAACGTCACCATTTCTAAGCCTACGGTATTCTTGCTTCTCCACACTATTCAATATTAACACAGGCAAAGCTGCTACAGCTGCCACTAAAGCAGACCGTTTCTGAGTGTCTGAAATTGGTCAAGATGGACGCATTCCTGTTCATCAATAAATGCACGGAAAATGTAAACAGATCTGAGCAGACAATTAAACACCAGAAGGGATCTACGTTTTCTTCTGAAGGCATCATCACCAAGAGGAAGAAACAAAACGGAAAGGTGATTGAAGCCAAAATGGAGATACATACATGTGATAAGATGTTTTGTGTGGCATTATGCACAAAATTTGACCTAGAGATTTTCTTCTCATATCTATTAACATCAATTCCATTGACAATGAGTTACGTTGACGGAACAAGACCAACAAATCAAAGTTATTTCAATTACTTGAAAAAGCATAACAAATCAAAGATGTTTCTGCTCAAAGGCTTCTGCATTTGGGGACGTATACATGCAACTTCTGAGGAAAAAAGAATACATCTGCAAACAGTAGACGGCTACAGACATTTTTGGCCATGTACGTGCCAAAACGACCCAGCGGTATCATGGACAAAGTAAAGGGAATTTATGGAAGCACCATGCTCCCATGGAAGTCAGTTCTTGAACAGAAGATTCGACGATGTAAGTACATTTGCTCCACTTAGGGAAAAGCCTCCCAAAGGTATCAGACTACCACGAGACCAGATGATTGGGGTTGGAGATTAAATGATGGTCAGCACGAACCTATTTGGTTCCGAGGTTGCCATGTCCAAAGGAACTCAGTTACACGATATCCTTGATAATTACAATTGACATGGATGAAGAGAGAATGGATGAAGGTAATATCATGGATGAATCTGAAGATTGAAACTTTAGCAAAGCTTCATTGGATTAAGACATTTCAAACCTTTGCCTTAATAAACCATCCGTCATCTGCTAGTACAGCTTTTTTGTTGATGGTTTTCATTTCATGGTTAGTAAAACATCCAGTTACTTATTAACTATTGTAACACGCATAAACTTCATTGCCAATTACTAATGTATAGTACAGATTCCCAACAAAATAATTTTTCAAGCACTTTCTCCGTACTAGAAAAGCCCCTCTCTCAGAAATTCTTGTCAGACTTGGTATTTTTGTAGTATGTGATGAATATGGATCTTTAAACAGTTGATCTGCAATGCAGCTTACATGATGTGATAAGTCCTCCCCTACCCCTCTTGGGTCCCTCAAGTCAGTTATAGGCTACTGAAGCCACCCCCCCCCAAGATATTCCTGTCAGACTTGCTGTCTTCATGTGTGGGCGGGAAGAGCGGATTTTTTGACGTATAATTTAACAATGTAGCATATGACATAATTGAACCCCTTTTGGGGCCCTTTGGGGACTGCGGAAGAGCCCCACCTCCTGAAATTATTGTCACACTTGATATTTTCGTACTATGTGGATAAATGTGGATCTGTGATACGTGTTGATTTTCAATATACCTTATGTGATCAGTCCTCCCCCTCCACGTGGGGCCCTTCGGTCAATTATAGGATGCTGAAGCCCCCCTCCCCCGGACATTCTTGTCAAACTTGATGTTTTCATGAACAGGTGGCTATAGCGGATTTTTTGACGTATCATTTACTAATGTAGCTTAGACGTAATTGAACCCCCTTTTTGGGGCCCTTTGGGGGCTGCTGAAGGGCCCCTCCCCCAAATATTCTTCAGACTTGGTATTTTTGTAGTATACGGATAAATGTGCATCTTTAATCATGTTGATCTTCAATGTAGGTCATGGGGTAATTCCACCCACTTTTTTGTGGGGTTTTGTGGAGGTTGTTCACCTATACCCCCCGCGGTGGGCTTGTAAGACCAAGTCATTATTGTTCCCCTATAGAACACACTTCTTTGAAGTTGGTAAAACCTTCTGTAGATGATGACGTAGAATTGTCGTCAGCAAGAAAACCACAAACCAAGATTGCAAGATTGCTAAGCAAGATTGTTTTAGTATGCTTGAGTTCGTGTTTTATTCTGTATATTGATTTAGTCTCGTAACATATTGACTGTTGAGCATGTGTTAGACACAGTTTCGTGACAAACGAAAGCTCGAATTCGTTTTAAAATATTCTGAAGTGGGCAAGTGATGTGAACCTCAATGTGAACGCTGGCATCTTGTGTGAGGTCTATTTTTTTAGTATTTAGTGTAATTTCAAGCATCGTTGGCATCGTTTCTTTTATCGATTATTGAAAGTTACATTTAGGTCAGACATGCCAAATGTTGAATGACACAGAATATTAGTTTGCTTTCCTAATGTAAATGGTGCAGGTGGTTAGTTCCCACCATCGAAATGTGAATGGAACAAGTAATGTTCATCAACATTAGCATAAGGTGCAGTGCAGGATCTGCCTTTACGATACAGTAATCATAGTTGCTCGATTCCGAATTTCACCTTCGGCAAACAAGGAAATAACGAAACTTCCCCGTCACCCAACAGCGTACTTTACCTGTGGCACATGTGTGTGGTTCCATGGTTTGTTGTTATTGGTATCTGCTATGGTGTTGGCTTTCAGACTTACTAAATTCTGATAGTGGTGATGAGGTAAATGCTTGTTCTATGGAATCTTTTTCCCATTTTTTTCATACAAAGGATTTTTAGCTGCAAAATTGTCGTTTGTTTACTACAGTTTGTATACAGCTTCCAAACTGGAGACAATACCTTTTCAAATAACGTTTCAGCTTCCAGCCTTTTGAGTCTTAACAATAACCAAGCCATTGTTGACCAATGCAAAGTTAATAATAATAATAAAAGCAATCTAGTCACTCAAATAAAAGTGAAAAGGAGATGCAAGGGCTCAAAAGAGGCCACTTATAGCAATCCTAAATTAAAAAGAAACACAGCAAATAAAATTGGGAAAAGGTTTACGAAACTAAAGGTGCGTGTTCAGGACGATGTAAGAAGCCACTAAGGTTTAGTTTAGTTAATTTATGTTTAAACGATGGAAGCGATGGGGCCGAGACAATCTCATCATTAAGTGAGTTCCACACTGGGATGATTCGAATGGCAAAGAAGGACTTCCTAAGATTTGTTTTGAAACGAGGGAGTGATAACTTAAGGTGGTTCCCACGAGTCTTAGAAAGTGGGCTGAGTTCAAACAGCGGCAGGTCAAAAGGTAACATGTTGTGTAGAATTTGGAAGGTCAGAAAAAGGTCGGCTTTTAACCGACGACA
>JAHWFP010070239.1:0-16575 GCA_023313725.1 Lithobius niger | reverse complement strand
AATTTTGGTTTTTAATTTTTAATTTTTAATTTTTAATTTTTAATTTTGATTTTTATTTTTTAATTACAATTTTTAATTTTTAATTACAATTTTTTAATTTTGATTGCCAGGAACGGAGTAAGTGGCTCCACAACCCTTCTGTCTTCCTTCCACACATTGTCGACGCGCCATTAAGCCTCAATCCCCCCCCCCCCTCAAATAATAATAATATTATTTGAGGGTGAAAAACTCAAGTTACAATAATGACAATAGGCCTACTCGAACTGTATTTTAATGATATTTCGTTTCGTTTGGCACTACTCTCAACGTTGCAGGTGCCCTAGTTCAAGAGGACTAGAAGTACATGTATACGCACACACATCGTACATCATGTAGTAATTAACAATAAGGTATTCAAAGCAGGTTTCCACCGTTGCCAGCAATGTTGCAGCCCTGAATTTTTTTTCAAATTTTGTTACAGATGAGTAATTCGAAAGTGTTGGCGTTTATTTTATTATTTTTTTTTTTACCATTTATTTAAGGAGCCTACTCTCCGTTGGATTTCGCACTCATCCAACGTTCATTTAAGAGGTAACAGTTTCGAAGGAAGGTGTTTTTAACGGCATGGGATATCTTAAGCAACCACTAAGCATAATATAATGGTACTAATTATGTCCTATGCATAAAAACGTCTTCATTGTGTGCGAAAACAAAAAAGTATGTAGCCTACCCTTAATAAATAAATAATATTGCACATGTTTTAAATCCTAATGTAGGATTCTTTCAAGGGATTGCTCACTTCAGAAAATGTTGTATAGTACGATTGCGATTTTCAAGATTTCCACGGATATCCAATGATTTTCCTGGGATTTACAGTGATTTCCTGGGATTTCCAATGATTCCCTTGGATTTCCAGGGATTTCGTATGCTCTTATTGAAAGGCTTTCTTGGCACTTTATGGTAGTGCCAAACTTCAAACTTCAAACGAAGAGCATGGAGGCGGATTGCCAAGATTTCCAGGGATTCCTGCAGATTAGTACACGGATTTCAAATGACTTCCCTGTGATTTACACTAGGGATTTCCAGGATTTTTAAGACTTCCAGGGTAGGTTTTCCTAAGGATTTCTGAGGATATCCCACATATTTCTGACCTGAGTGTTATAGGGATTTCCTGGAGTGAGCAATCCATTCGGGTTCTCCCTTTAATAATGTCGAATACAAAGAGTCCTGATTATTTTAATAGCAGCGTAAAAATACTTAATTAAATACAGTCAACTGGGCAACTTGCATTTGGTGAGGCTGTTTTCATTTTTTTTTTTTTTTCAACAGGATATGTTGCGAAAATTATATACTCTTTTTGCTAATTTTTCTTTGGACGCATATTCAAGGTTACGCCATGGAACTGCTATACTTTTGGTGTAGCAAATCAACACGTGCAACAGATGGAGGAAATATTGAATTCAGATTAGGCCTAATTATGGCGGATATTGCAAAAGTTTATTGATTTGACAGAAGATTGATTTTCTTTCTATGGTGCCTTGTTTGATTTGACTATATAGTCCGTCCGTCATTTCCTTCATTCGCCGGCCTTATAATGCCCAATGAATACATTGCGTCATAAAAACCCATTAAAATATAAACTCTTTTATGGCGCTCGGACCCGGGTCGGCGAAACGGTCTGCAATGAACTAATTAAAACCATTCAAAGTATTTTTAAAGGAAACGCGCCACGCATAAAATAGTTAATGGAACCATTTTCGAAGTAATTCGCAAACTGGAGCACATTACAAGTCAAACGTTAAGGCTATATATCCTCAACGACATTCGGAACATTTTGATTGCTATATAAACCAGGAAATGATTTTCTCATTGGCTGTATAACAGCTGACGGTAATAAAAAAATATAAAAAAAAAGACTGAAGACAACAATGCGCTTGAGAAAGACTTTTACAGTGAAGATAATTTGTGAAAAATACATTACATCTATAGCCCTATTTACCAACAATTCCGTAATACCGAATGATAGGATGTGGACTTTTGAATATTTTCGAAATGGGATTGATGACGATGGTGATGTTCTAATGGATGACGCATTTATTTGTGTATGGTAATCAACACCCTCTTGAAAATGTGTGATTCCACTTAAAGGGCAATTACATCCATTTTGACATTCATGTTTGACTTTTGGATCACTTACACAATAACTAAACACAACAATTGCGGTAAGAATACGTTACGTACGTCCGATATAACAATTTAATTACTGCAACACCGAAACAGTACTTAAATTGTTACATCGGACGTAAGTACCGCATTCTTTCCGCAATTCTTGTGTTTAGTTATTGTGAAAGTGATCTAAAAGTCAAACATGAATGTCAAAATGGATGTAATTGCCCTTTAAGTACTGGTCATCCACTGTTAATTTTTTTACATTGAAATTGAGTGAACATGCGAGGACTGGTCGTTTAACTTAAAAGGTCACCAGTACTTTTACCTTAAAAAAAAACAGCTATATCGTTCGCATAGCTCACTCCATTGGCGTCGATCCATGCTTTCAGGAATTTCTTTGATTCCGAGAGCATCACAAAATCGATGTACTGATTATTTCGACGCAAACTAATTGCAATTATTGTTCACAGTTCGTCCCCATCACATTCCTAAACACTTGCATTTCATGACTGCTCATGACGTCATAGTTTTATCAGGAAAAGTTTTTTTCAGGCATAATGAACCTTCACGAACAAACTATGACTTCATGAGTGTTCAAAAAACTTGACGTCATTTTTGCATTTTTTATTTCGCGTTTTTGAGGGTCAAGTTAAAGCGGCAAAAATAGGTCTAACGGTTGCGCAATTTATTTATCTTTCATTTGGTCCTACTCACATCTTTGTAGGTGCCTTACTTCCAGAGGAGTAGAGTACACACACACACACACACACACACACACACACACGCACGCACGCACGCACATCGTAAGTTTTTAATGATTTTTAGATGGAAAACCTTAGAAAACTCAAGGGGGAAAGCTATAAAAAGACGCAAATGGCACAAAAGCAATTTTGATGCAATTCTACAAATTTCTTCAAATTTCAGCAAAAGCTGGTAGATGTCCAGTTCGCATCCCTTCAACTTTAGCTTTCCAGCCATTCCTGTAGCTAACATATAGCATTAGAAAGAGAAAATACTAGAAATTTTAAGAAAAAGTACTCGATCTTTGGGAGCTTCTTCAACCTTCAAGTAGTATCTCTGGGACAAGTTGTCCAATGCCGAATTAAGAAATGATTTGCTAGGGAACCAACTTTCATCGACGAATTACCCTGGCGAGTTGATCAGCGTCTTCAAGATTTCCAGGGATTTCGAGTGATTTCTACAGATTTACAAGGAGTTAAAATGACTTCCCTGTGACTTACACTGCAGTTTTTCAGGTTAGAGTTTTGTAAGGATTTCTGAGGGATTTGTAACCAGAGTGCTTGCCGTAGTTGCTTTACACACAATATTGATTTTTCAGTTATGCATTTTCAAATCAGTAAATACGTTTATATTTTTCCATTCCGTTTCCGTGTCAGACATCAAATCCATATAAACGGGACAGAAAGCCAATTGGGCAGATTGGAAAGTGTATGATTATACGTATATGTATGCGTGTTAAATGCTTCCTATGGACGTTTCCTTTCGGCCGTGTCAGTATGACTGAGTGGTAGGACTCCGGCCTTTGGTTTCACAGGTCGTGGGTTCGATTCCCCACTCAGGCATGCAGTCTGACATTTAAATCCAAAAGGCAACGTAAATATAATATAAAAATATAAAATAGTTTGTTGCAAACGCAACCGGAATGGCAAGGACCTGATGGTCGCTAACTGCCATCCGACGTTTAAATTAAAAATTAAAATTACAAAGTTAAAAAGTTTAAAAAGTTTAAAACGAAGACAATGGCTCGGCAGTAGAGGAAGGGTTGATGGAAGGAGGTTGGGGTCACGAATGCCTTACCACCAAGGTTAGACCTACCAGGGACACAATGGTCCCCGATGGCATCGCCAAACGTGAGGGACAAGTGAGGGGCAATGCCAGGTATCATTGTCAGTAATTCCTCAACAGCAATAAAATAATGCACCGTAAAGCTTGGCCAAAGCCATTTGTCAACCTAATGTAAAAATAAAAAATGGAGTTTGGCACTCATAAGAAGTGCAATAAAAGCAGCAGGGTTGTCGGCTACTTATACTATTCCCTTCGTATTAAAATTGTTTTTGTCATTAGCGTGGAGAGCAAATGTAATGGATTTAAATTGTCATTTCATTTTTTCTCAGTGGGTCGTGTATATTCTGGTCTTTTCAGAAAATACTTACGGTCTACCTCATTAAAGAGGTGCCGGAAAGTGTTAACATTTTTTGCGGTTACCACTTTTGAAGGGAGCGAGTTCCATGGGTTTACTACTCTCACCGCAAATGATGACCTACGCATCTCTAATCGTGCTGCCGGTTTGTTTAATTTAAATATGTGCCCACGTGTGTGTCTCGTCGTGGACAATTCGAAGAGAGGGATATCAGTGTTAAGGAAACCTCTTAAAATCTTGAAAGTTCGGGTTAAATAGGTTTGCATCCGTATTTATTTAAGACATCAAATCCCTCAAGACTCGAATGGAATTCATTAAATTGGAATGAAATGCCCGCGGATAACTCAGAAAAAAATGCAGCTCTCATCCAACGTTATGTGTAAAAATTGGTTACAAAATTGTATGCACAGAATATTTAATAAAAACTTTACTAACTTTGTCACTTGCCCTTTCATCAACTATACATAGATGTCAGCATGCTGGTCTACTACCTAATGCACTCTGTAAAAAAAAAAAAAATTATAACTGCAAAGCGCCCAAACTTTTCAAGGTCGCCGAAACATGATTAACAGTAATGTGCGATTTTTAAACAGGAACTAGGATGACAAAACGAAAAATTTGTCACTTCATAAGACAGCGAAACGCCCGTAACCCTTGATGATAGATAATACTATAGGAAAACTGAACAGACAGTCAACAAATTGCGTTGCCTTGTCCTGTCGATTCTCTACTGTAATCATCTATCTAGGCCCACAGCTTGCAGGCGATCTGGTTTCTAGTTTCAGGCACCTCCCAATCGCCACTTGTGGGTTATGTACTAATAATACGGCTTCAGGTGAAGTTTCTATGCTTCGTTATCGTTCTGTCTACCCATCAAAAATTTGCAGTAGGTAACTAAACTACCACATCCTTTAGGGCAAATTTGGTACGCTTCGCAAAACACCATGTGTGCCTGCTAACTCGCCATTCTGCTGCAGCGAGGAAGGGAAAAGTGTGTTTGCCACACACACAAACAGGCTCTGGCTGTTTAATTACTCTCTGGTACATTTCCTGCACAATTAAAGAGCGTATATTTCCAGCAATACGGTGAAAAACATACTGCACTCTTGAATAAGCTAGTCTCGGAAAGCAGGCTATTCGTTGTGCACTCATTTCCCTCATGTCCAGGTTGTTTGTAATAGTAACAGCGTCACTACCGGCAAAGAGAGAAAAAAAAAAAAGAGTTCACTAATGAAGTAATGAAAGCCTGTTTGTGTACGCATTCTGGTGAAAACGGCCATCCTGGCGGCCCCAAATCTTTTTTTTTGTTGTTGTGAAACTGTGACATTGAAAAGTACCTAGTGCAGTTGCAGCAACAGGGGAAAAGCTGCGTCTGGTAAGTAACAAATACCATTTTTAAAATAACGCTAGCCATATCGTTAATTCGCGTCGCTCACTCCATTGGCGTCGATCCATGCTTCGTGTAATTTCTTTGATTCCAAGAGCTTCACAATACCGATGTCTGTATTTCGACGCAAATCCCACTTATTGCTCCCAATTCGTCCATCACATTACTCAGCACGCCTGCATTTCATCTACATCTATTGTGCTTTGAACTGCAATCTCAAAATTCATAAGACGTGTCAACAATGGCTGGCCCGAAAACAAAGTGAATTTTGATTTCCTACTGATTTTGAGATCTATACATATTATGATAGGTCGTGTTTCTGTTACTTCGTACTAATGAAAAGCATTAATAAATAGACATAAATCGCTTGAAATAATATTAAGGAAAATTGGAAATAAGCCAACAGCGAAAATCATATACAAGAAATAACGTAGTTCAGTAAGCCACCTTTATGCACTTACGTTTCGTCAGAGTGGCATGACCCGAAATCGAACCGGCTACCCAGTTCGCCCCCAGATCACTTGCATAGCGCCTTAATCGCTATGGCCACATCCTCCACTGGCGCTGTTGGCACTGTATGATTTTCGCTGTTGGCTTATTTCCAATTTTCCTTAATGCAAAGCATGACGTCACAGTTTTGTCAGGCAAAGTTTACTTTGGAAGGTCAGCGTTGGGTTCAGTTCAGGCATAATAAACTTTGCATGAACAACCTATGACGAAAACAAAAATTTGAGAAATCATGTGAATTTTGGACCCTCTCAAGCGGGGGGGAGGGGGGGTGTCATACATTTTGTAGGTCCTGCCAAGAGGGGGGACACACACAAAAACAATCACCAAACTAGAAGAAAAAGTCACAATTTTTGGACCTCAAAAATGACACTTTCAGTAGTTAAAATTCCTAAAAACGACTCAGGTTCTGGAGGATTTGCGGGGGGGGGGCCCGGGGGGGGGGGGGGGGGGGGGAGGGCGGTAAGAAATTAGTATCAGTGCTATGGTTATTTCACTAAAATTTCTAGAAAACCCTTGTCTCCTTCCTGGTTTCTTGGCTTCTTCTGTCTTTCAGGTGTTGACTATGCTATGGATGTGGGCATACAAACAAACATTGCGTTCATTATACTTAAACCATGCGCAATGGCTGTTTGCCGTGACGTCACCATGAGTTAGCCAATGACGAACGAGGACAACGGCTGTTTGGCCGTCTGATTGGACTAGCCCAGTCACGTGATACGTACGTCACAGTAAACAGCCACGGCGCGTGGTATAATGTAATAAACTAAACACAAGACGGGAGTAAGGAACATCGGTGTTTTATAGCCAAACATTTTTTACCCATCGTGTCTTTTTGTTTCCTTACAACTAGTGATAACTTAGTGCTACTTACTTAATTGGGCTACGGGAAATCATCTGCAAACAGTCTTTCTGCAGAAAGCACATTTTTTTTTTGGGGGGGGGGGGGGGATTTTGGGGGATTGAGTGGGGGGGGGTCGAGATTTTTTTAAGGGTTCGAAGGGGGGGGAGGTATCCAATTGTGGTTCTTCTTTTTTATTTCCCACCAACACAACCACCCCCCCCCCACCCCCTCCCCAGCCATGTAATGACCAGTTTCTTACAATCTTAATACATGTTACGAAGAGTAAGGGATTACCTCCAGTGTCCCTTGCAGTTAGCTCAACGGCTGGTTCCAGATTCGAACTGATCTCAAGCTAATATTGTGTTATTGCTTCTGATCTACAAAAAGTAGTCCCACAAGGGGGGGGGGGGAGAGGGGGCGGCTTAATGGCGCATCGACAGCTAGGTCATTAGTCACATGGTGACCATCTTCAACGTAACACCCAAACTTATGTTATGATAGGATGTATACTGTATAGATGATGCTTCCGGCTAGTCATTCATAAATAGGCTATGCACGCTAGCTCTTTTATGTGAAACACAATAGCCCTTGTAGAGATCGCTTAGACGGCAGGGGCGTGCGAGTGGTGCCTGAAGGTGCGAGGTTCGAGTCACGGGCACAGCATCTCAATGAAATATAAGTCTGCCATTCAGGATTGCCGAATCGTAGCTATTTTTTGTGCTCTGTAGTGCTATTATGTTTCCTATATTCCTAGACTACTAGAGCATTTCTAGGACTTATATTTCATTGAGATGATGTGCCTCGCACCTTCAGGCCCCCTCGCACCATCATCTCAATGAAATATAAGTCATAAAAAGGCTCTAGGAATAAAAGAAACACAGCAGCACAATAGAGAAATGGCAATAATAGCTGCAATTCAGTAAGCCTGAATGACAGGAGCAAACCTATTTACGTTGTCTGAGCGGGGAATCGAACCCACAACCTTTGGAGCCAAAGGCCGAGGTCCTACCGCTGAGCCATACAGCTCAGCGGCAGGACCTTGGCCTTTGGTTTCAAAGGTCGAAGTTCGATTCCCCGCTCAGGAGTCTGACATTTAAGTCCAAAAGGCAACGTAAATAGGTCCGCTTCTGTAATTATTTAACTCTTGTTGAGCCCTTGGCTTACCGTCTTTAATTGAATGACAGGCTTATATTTCATTGAGATGACGTGACTGGAACTCAAACCAACGAGCTCCCGATCACAACTCAGCCGCTCCTACCGTCTGAGCCATCTTTCTCGCTATTGTATTCTTGTGTTTCCTTTACTCCATTATATATAAAATTTACAAGGATATGTGTGAATTTATTTACCTTTCTCTAGAAATGCTCACCGATTCTTTGCTATTTATAGTGAATTTTTCCCCTTGTTTCCTTTATTCATGCATTTTTTCAGTGACGTCAGAATTTCACGCATTGCCGACATGTTTTTACAAAAAAATGCAGTTTAGATTTGAAAAAAACAAAAAACTCATGGAGTAATACGTATAGAGCAGCGTCAAGTGACGTCATATTGGCTGCGAGACACCATTTGGAGGTAATCGCTACAAGGTGCACTAGATTAAAATGTAAGGGAAAAAAACGGCAATTTTAGTCAAAACAGTGCTTTTGAGAGCGGATTTCTTAGGCTTAAAAAAACGTTGTATTCTCCAACAACAAAAATCGCGCGTTATAGGCTTGAGAAATCCAGTCTAATGGCACTGGCTTCAGTAAGACGACCTTCTTTTCGCCCTCCAGTGCCTCTTGCAGCTAACCCAGTTACTGGCTCCACCATAGAGTTATGCACAATAATACTACGTTGTGTTACTGCCCTATTAACCCAAGTTAAAAAGTCACGTTATATTTCGAAGATTCAACATGTTGTCTTCGTTTTCAAAGGTAAAAGTGTTAAAAAGGACAGGATTCGATGCTACAGAATCTTTTTACTTGGGATCCGCCATATTGGATCCAATACGAAGACTCCCAAGTGTGAGGAGATCTTGCTCCGTCTTTTTTTTTTTAACATTTTTACCTTTGAAAATTAAGTCATTATGTCATATTAAGACATAATCTTTGAAATATGTTGTCGTCACTACATTAAAATTAATTTCGAAAGGCCATGGTCATTTTTTTTAACACTCACATTTTAAGCTATAACACTTTAAATTAGGTTCACTGGTTCGAGTTCTAGGTTACAGCTAAATTATCCCAACAAGAATTGCAGCCACATTAAAACAACTGTCACAATAATAGGTGCCTTGTTAATACCTAGGTTTCAAGCTATTAAGATTGATAATTTGTTTCATTGGTTTGATCTGTATAAGAAGAGAGCGCAGAAGTCCCAATCACAACCACAAAATATTGTCGTCACATCAAAATAACTTTCGAGAGGCCCTGGTTCCTGTGAATTCTTGTTTAGAATACAAATTTGAAATCGGTTCCTTGCGTCCATCTGTGTATGTGAGACCACATGTCCTAACGAGACCAATACTAAGAAGGTTGCAGTCACGTTGAAATAACCGTCGCAAGATTCTGGACCTAGTTAATACGTTTTCAGCTATTAGAATTAAAATTCGGTTCATTGGTTAGATCTGTACAGGTGAGAGAAAAAGCCCCAACAAGAACAACAACAACAACAATACTTCAGTCACATTAAAATAACTTTCAAAAGGCTCTCTGGTCCTTGTTAATACCTAAAGTTTAAGGTGTATATTTAAAATCGGTTCATTGGTTGGATCTCCAAGTTTATGACAAAGAGTCCCAACACCAACAACAAGAAATTTGTTCACAGATGCAGTTAACATTTGCAATGCAGCGAAATCGACTTAGGTGCCTTTTCAACTTCGTTTAAGTGCTCCATGTGAGTTCCTTTTTTGTTTAATTTTGCCGACAAACAATATACCGAACGAACTGGAATTGCAAAAGTAGTAGGCTATATACGCAAACGATAGATTATTGCAAACAAAAAAAAACCTGCGGGAAGTAGCCTATACAACCACACAAATGAGACAGTGCAAAAGCGGTCGGCGTAAAAAGGTTTCGGGCAGAAATAAAATATTTGCTCGTAAATAAATACAGAAGCCAACAGTTTTCAAATAACTCAGTTTCTGTGACACGTATTACACCTACGGAACACGGGCATTACCATTGTTTAGCCTCGCTGTTGGCTACACAGCTTTACATCTGCTTTGGGTCACGGGCTTTTGTGTCTAAACATTACGATGACTCATAGCTCTGTTGCGTGATCGCTGAACAATTCTTTACAGGTGAGCGGCGTAAAAGGTGTGTCTTTTTTACCATTAAATAGTAAGGGCTATTTCCTTCTCTGCGAGTTGTTAACTGGGAAATTTTGTTTTACGTTTCTATCTGTGAAACAGGAGTATATGAAAAAGAATCTGAAGGTGGGGGAGAAGGAATGAAGTAGGCATTAAAGGGATTTTCTCCAGGTGAAATATGGATCAACGACGTACGGACGCATTATTTATTGACTAAACAGGGCGGAAAGCCAAATGGGCTCTAAAAGTGATTAATTAATACGGATGCAAACCTATTTACGTTGCCTTTTGGACTTAAATGCCAGAATGCCAGAATTGAACCCACGGCCTTTGAGACAAAAGGTCACAGCCTGTAGGATGTAGGCTGTGTCAGTTAGGCTGAGCGGAGGAACTCGCTCGGCGTTTGGTCTCCAAGGTCGTGGATTCAACTCCTGCTCAGGCATTCTGACCTTCAAGTCTAAAAGGCAACGTAAATTGGTTTGTATATTATGTATCACTTATAAAGTTCCAATGATTAAAAACAACTATACGGCCTCCTGTGTAAAGAACACTACATTCCAACAATTTTTAATAAACTTCCACCAAATTTAAGAAACTTAACAAACTTTAGCAAAATAAAGTATTTTATAAAGAAATGGTTAACAGATAATTAATTTATAAATGATACGTATCATTTTCTTTACCGATCATCAGCTGTCTACAGGTTTTTCTGAAAAATTATATAGTTTATAATGCAGCAAATTTAATTTATAAAGTAAAATTTATGTAATAGACTGTTTCTCTTATTTTAATATTTGTTTTGATTTACTGAATTAATGCAGTGTGCTGTTTTGACCGTGTCTGTATTAAAATATTGTATTAATTGTTATTTGTTTTAGGTTAAGATGGTAATTTAAGTATGAATGTTCCCATACAAGTACTTTTTGTACTCGGGTTTTCAAATTGAAAATAAATTATTATTATTATTATTATTATTATTATTATTTATTGTAGGCCGGTCATGAAAACGGGCTAATGAAGAAGTAAACGTGAAACAGTTAATTTTAATAATGCAGGTTTTTACTTGTGGTAAGAAATCGGGAAGACAGAATGATGTACGTACATGTATTTTTGTTGTCAGCCATTTATTTTCCCCGCGATGGCTAAATGAACGGTGATTTTCGTTAACTTCACTCACTCAATCAGCGCATCCTCTGATTCATTTCAACTTTACCCCTATTCCTCCTTCCCCCGTTCGGTCCTACTTAGGCCACTAAAAATTAATTAAGTGGTTCTCGGGAGCGGACGCATGGGTTTTTTCTTGGCACATGAAACGTTTTACGACATTGTCAAAAAAAAAAAGCACCAATCACGATTTAGCACTTTCATCCAACATTACCTGGAGCCGATGACCACATCACATCATTGCCCCATTCACATGAACGCCTCGAAACAAGTTTAAGGGTGGTTCAGAGGCATGTCACAACTAAAACCTTGGCTCTAAAGAATGTCTTTTTTATCAAATGTACTTTTTTAACTTTTTTATTTTCTGCACGCTGATCCTGGCATTAAAACATAGATATTGTACTCTACTATTGTGGTCATCGTGGCTGAGTTGTGAGAGCGCTCAGCCTGGTTGCTGGAGGTTTGTGGATCTGGTCGAACCCCTGGAAAAGGGGACCTTGGCAAAGTCCCCGCCAGGACTGCCGGCCAGAGTAGCGTGAGAGGCTACCATGCTCCTTCAGCGGCTATGGGAACTATTCTGGAAAATAATTCTGGACAATCTTTCGGCCCCCAACGATGATCGGAATCGAATCCCCGGGTTGGCACCTCCCTTTACCGGATATTTCTTCTTCTATACTAAAAGCCTGGTAATGTTACAAATTGAGCCGGTTTAGCTATACAAGCATTAAGTTGCTTCGGCTGACTTAAGGCTCAAAGAGATTAATTAAAAAAAAAATGTACGCTAAAAATCACGAATAAAACGTAAACGTAAAACGTAGATCTCAGGCAAAAGTTGGAACTTTACAAGATCGTGGTTTTCATGGAACACCGTAAACTCCTCTCGTATAAACGCGCTTGACATGCACGAGCATCCTCCGTATCTCATTTGAAAATAGCTTCATTCATCCGTAGAATGAGGGAAGGAACGCAAGAGCGTAAAAATTCTTCCATATTTTTTTTTCTCCCGTCTTTAAATATATCTATCGTGAGAATTGGAGTTGCGTTCTCATGGTTTCAAAGCTATAAAACACTTGAGGTACGCTACCAGATCGCGGCTGTGGATTAGAACGCCAAAGGTGATTGTGATTTGAAGGGCCATACTGGATAGATAATACACCCAGCATTTCCTTTCTTCTGCTATCGATGTATTGGTCTTTCCTATTTATGACTAAGGGTGGAAGGGCAGTTACCTGCCATCAAGATCAGTCTTGTGAAGAACCACTTTTGTGAGAAAAGGAGGAGAAAAAAGAACGAAATTGGCTTGTAAAGGAAAAGGAAAGAAAGGGTTAAGGACGCCTACTGTGCGGTGCGGGAAGTGACGAGGTGACGGGCGTGCCACCCACCGATGGTCTTCTTCGAGCATGATGGATCTGATGGTGATACCACACAGCTATAAACGCGCACATGTCCCGACGTGGAAGCTCTTTTCCTTGCAAGGCCGTCTGGGAGTGAAGCTGAGGGTTAGCGTCCAGGTTGCTTGTTAGCTCAGTGAACATAGCCAGAATTTATTTCAGCAAATCAACGGCTTCGAGGCGCTAACTTCCGGTCCCCGCGTTACACTAACGTGGAGTCGGGTGGTGACAAACGAAGTTTCTATCCAGTCGGCCTTGGCTTCAAATAACGCAACTCCTTCCCCGCTCCTAGGTTATTAAGTTGTAACAGCTTACATGTACGGCAACAGACGGAGCCAACACTCCGTGGTGCACGTTGCCGTTAACATGGCTGCTGCACGTCCGTCCACTTGCTACTTTACAAGGGAATTGGCCGAGAGCTAACAACCGGGTAACGAGCGGGGCCTGCTGCAAACGGCGAAGAACATCATCAAGATGGTGACAATCTACTAACACATGACGGACCGTGGCCGGCACCACTAATGCCATTCAGGAGGAAAATCCCCCCCCCCCTCACCCCCTCAAAAGGAAGCCATGTGTAAGGTGGGAGTGACCAATACGTCAATGGGCCAACAAACACTACCTCTTATCGGTGACAAGCCGACTGCCTTGCCTGGAGAGTGCCTTTAATAGCCCACAACTTATTGCGGCCTTGTTTGTCCTTCAAGGCTTGCCACGCAGCACGCAACCTCAGACGCAGAGTTGGAAAAGATTCCGAGGGAACAAGACTGAGATCCCTTTCGAGAGGACCAGAAAGGGTCCCTTTCGCTGCCGCATCAGTGTTCTCATTTGCAGCTATTCCAACATGGACCAGGAAGTGGACACAAGAGGCCGGAACTCAAATCGAAAGATGGGACGTGGAGCAATAGCAACCAGTGTAAAAATAGTAAACTGTAAACCCCCCCCCCCCCATTTAATTGATCATCGCGCTACTATACTATACTCACGCCATTCGTGATTTCACTGTTAAAATGAAATTCGAAAGAAAACGAAGACTGCAAATCACAAAGTTTAACGGATTTAAATAAAAAAATATAGATAATAATATAACGATAAAAATATCCACTGAAACGTTTCTGTTTGTTTACAAACAAACCTCGGTCACGAGAGGAAAATAGACAAAGCTTGACGTATTTTTCTCCTCCCTGGAAAAAAGATACTGTTCCTCCATGCCGTATAAGACTCCATAAGGACGGCCGTACGTCTTGGTACATGTACGAAAGTTTCAAGGGGCGCTCTCTTGAATGTATCAGTACAGGAGTGGACAAATTTAGTTCTAACAATTTAGGAGCTAGCCGAATTCGGTAGACATGCGTAATATAATAATCATAAAATGAAGCCTGAAAGAGCACCCACATGAAATTTAAAAAAATTAGCTCGACGTTTCGAGCTTAACCAAATTCATGTTCAAGAGTAAAATACAATACCTAGTAGGCAAAAGTCACATTAAAAATATAAAAAAAATCAAATAGGACACCTCAAATCTTCTATGACATACAGAACTTACAGGATATTAAGGCAAGTTTCGGACAAAATCGTACAGTAAATAAAAGAACTGAAATTTTAAAATGAGTGGGAGGGACCTCAATTGTGCAGTTGGATGGCACAATATGAAGCGAGAGAGATGAGAGGGAATTTGACTTAAAGGAACGTCCGAAATTTGACTTAATCTCCTGGCAGTTCTGTCTTCCACTTAGGGATATTAATTTGTCGTTTCCTATTTTATTTGTAATACTAGCTAAAGCCGTGGTGTTGAATGCACTGTTAGCAACACTGGTGATGTTTGGTGGCTCATGTTTATGTCCATGTTCGACCGAATTAAGTTTCTTCAAATTGTTGCGCACACTGACTAGGAAATGCTGATTTTCGTTCGCTTCGCTCACTCAATCAGCACATTGAAAACCCCCCTCCTACCCCCGCTGCTAATGATCTCCTCTTTCTAATGATTACTTATATTACATATTATATTCTTCCAGGTTCATGTTCATGCTGGCGAAAAATACTCCCCCCTCCTACCCCCGCTGCTAATGATCTCCTCTTTTCTAATGATTACTTGCATTACATATAATATTTTTCGATGTTCATGTTGGCGAAAAATACTCCACCCCCATACCCCAACCCCCCAACCACCACGGCTGATGATCCCTCTTTCTACTGACCACTTCTATTATATCCTATCATCCATGTTCATGTTCATGCTGGTTAAAATAAATAAGGCTCAAGGCTGTCTCGAAGCTGCCCCTTCGAGAAGCATGCTGTCCTGAAAAGCTTTCCCGCAAGGCAATCTCTCCAACCAACCAACTTGGCGTTTTATTTCGCTCTTGAAAATGAGTTTCGATTTCGAAACGTAGTGTTCATTTTTTTTATTTCATGTGTGGACTTTCAGGCTTCATTTTATGCTTACGTGTAGGTCATAAGTGCTTGTTAATTGTATACATTCCTGGGATCACAACAGATTATATTCACGCCACCATATTTTAAAATGGATTTACAGTGAGGGACCGAGTGACATTCAGGAAAGAAAAGCCTTACGATCGAATGTCAAGTGCAGTGTCAATCGGGAAAAAAATGAAACGTAGCTCGTTTGATGAGGTATTTACCTCTTATTCACGCACACAATTTTGTTAGGGTGGAGCTAGTAGCTCATTAAGCTATAATATCACTATTACACAACAGAATGCAACCTCCATCCAGCCTCCCCTCCCACACACCTCTTCCCAAATCTAGCCACAAATGCACCCATCACGGTGCCACATAAATAATGCCAACACACTGAAAACTTACGAATCTGACATGAAAGGGTGAGGTAGACAGGCCTGAGACACAAATTTTCGTCTACATTTGAAGGACTACAATTGTATTTAATTTATGATAGAGGTGTGCCTCAGACTGACAAGAAAACGAACACGAATTTGGCGACAAATATTTAATCTTCAGCCCGGAATTTTGGTCTTTATTCACAATAAAAATGTTAAAATATTAAAACAGGTGAGAGCTGCCACAAATTACGGACTTCATACAGCCGCCATAATGGATTATTTTCCAACATGGCGGCTGTGTAAAGTCCACAGCTCCCAATTTTTTTAATGTTTTAACATTTTTTTGTGAACAAGTCCCAAACACCAGACCGAAAATTAAGTATTTGTTGCCAAATTCATGCTCTTGTGAGTTTTCTTGCCAGTCAGAGGGTACCTCCATCATAAACTATACTGCTCCAACTCACAAACTAAATTTTCAAGACCATTTGTATTTAGACAAGGCTCAGCCTTTATTTTTTTTCAATTCAACCTTTTTTTTTTCGAGTTTGTTTTTGGAGGGGCAGCAGCATTTTCGGCTCCTTTCCCCTTTCGGGGTCCGGGGCGGCCGCCCGCTTCGCCCTTCTCTGTGTGGCGCAGTGGCAACCCGGACCTCTGTATTGTGACTGAAGTTGGCGCTAATGACCTTACTGTCGACGCGCCATTAAACCTCAATTCCCCCTACCTCCTCTTGCTCCGACACTGTTAGTGTTACAAACACAAAATGTTACTAGTTTTCAACTATAATAAAAAAAATAGCACCTTTGCGTGATGGAGCCAAATTAAAAGCCAACTGATGCACTCAAATTAAAACAACAATTTTTAATAAAAACATTCAAATAAAACACTC
>JAHWFP010070238.1:0-15170 GCA_023313725.1 Lithobius niger | reverse complement strand
GAAAATTGAAGTGTATGTATGTCGTTTCCTGACGAATGCCACAGACATCAGACATAAAAAGACGAAATACTTTTATTTTCCTTCCGATCACCCGTCTCCCTCTGAAAGGAGAGTCGCCTTATGACTAACGCCCGCCGTCTTGAATATTCATATGCATTTATTCTGGAGATGTGGCGGGAATTTTCCGGTCTGTAATTCGATTTTCTCTGCGTGGGAGCGTGAAAGAGGTTTTTGTGAGTGACAATTATTTTTCGGCGACATTCCTCACTGTCTGCAATTTCCAAGAACTTACAAAAAAAAATTGGACTTCAAAATCTGGCGAAGTAAACAAGTTTTTTTTTTTTAAGTTTTTTTAAGCCTTCATTCAAGTTCTTCGTTTCGGCACGTGAGAACGTGGAAGGAGTTTGGCTTGTTACGAGTGCTGAAGGATGAACCAGCAAACGCTGTCGTTAAAGGGTGTTTTCGTCAACTTTAAGCAAAGCGTGAAATCCCTGCGTCGTAGCGTCACGGTGACTTAGCCATTCAGGTTCTTCCAAAACGACCAACCTGTGTACGAACCAAACGCACGCTTCTGAAGAGAGTTTGGTACCTTCAATGCACGGAAATCTCAACAGAACGTTTCAAAAGTGTCTGATGAGGGAAACGACGTCACCTTTCAACACGACGGATGGCTCCATCCAGAGTCAGTTGATAATCCATCCAGAATCAATCGATATGCCTCGCGCATGCTCACAATTCCGTAAAACTCAACCTCCTCTGCAAGTTGCTGCGATTAGTTAGCTCCCACAATCCCTCAGTCGCGTGCAAGATAATGTCACTTCCGTTGAACGGACATGTTTTGAACGAAAGGTGAAAAAAAAAAAGTTTATATATAGGAACATCTACTACGTCATAATGTGTACAAGCAAGGATTAAAGCAGTTCGTTGAACCTTTAGCTCTCGTTTTGCCTTTTGACTGCTGTATTATAGCTATATCGAGTGTTCTGTGTTTTGGCAGTACTAAACTGCGCGCAGCAGCGGACGTTTTTTTTTTTTTTGCACATGATGGGTGGTTTTGGAAGGAGCTGATTGATGAAACAGAACAGGGAACATTTGGCCGTCTGATTGGACTAGCCCGGTCACGTGGTTTCAGTGTTGCCAGATCGGGGGTTGTCGTTGTGGATGAAAACGGCGGTGGAGAATATTTGGGGGGAAAAACAGAGGTGACAAAAAATGTGGGGTTAATTCCAGGGTGGCGGAAATTATGGGTTTTACTGTTATCGTTCATTAGTCGTTACGCTAAGCTAAGGAATTCTCAGTAAATGATCATCTTACTAAATGAACTATGTAGGCTCATGTCGTAAGTTTCAACAATAAAACTTATTGTTTTGTCATT
The DNA here is from genome assembly GCA_023313725.1 of Lithobius niger. NCBI lineage: Eukaryota > Metazoa > Arthropoda > Chilopoda > Lithobiomorpha > Lithobiidae > Lithobius > Lithobius niger. The sequence goes on along the minus strand of JAHWFP010070238.1, from coordinate 13,795 downwards.
TGTTCAACAAATTTTATTGTATCGACTATTTTATTAAGTACCAAACTGTACGTTTTGTTGCTTTAGCACTACGCAAAGGAGAATTAGTCGTTGTTGCCATGGTGATTTTTATTTAACCTGATAATTAACCCTATTTGCAATTTTTATGATCAAAAATCAGAATTTAAAAAAATAAATAAAGCAAGTTATACCACGGCTGTGACGTCACGCTAACTCAACGCCATGCTACATTTCCGTTGGTTAAATACCGTTAACCAACACCGGAGGTGTGCGTCATCGCAAAAAGTGTGGGTTATCAAGTTACCCCACACTTTTGCCGATAACCCACACTTTTGACACTTCCGGATCACGCGACCGGGAACACACACACCAACAACCAAATACAATACACCGTGCAAGAAAAAAAAAACGTAACGCAATAAAAACGTACAAAACGAATTACTTAAAAGGAATGAAATCCCATCCTTGCAAACTCTTATATGTCTGGCCTATAAGCTATTCACTCTGTGTTAACTCCCCCCCCCCCCCTTCCCTCCACAAACTAAAATGCAATGACCTTCGTTCATACCTATACCCTATTATCGTATTTTTTAAACAATTCTCAAACTACAAACGCTCAGAATGGATAACGTACCTACCCAGAATGTCATTCTATCCCTGCGGCCTCTTATCGAAGTTCTATTACTCCGAAAAGCTTCGAAAACACAAGCGAGCTGGCTAGCGTGAAATACGGAGAAACGACGCTTCGTCTCCTTCCCACCCATTCCCCCACAAACGGACGCATAGGACTTGTTGGTCTACCATCCACTCCACCCTCCATAAACTAAAATGTTGAATGACCTTCATTCATATCGAGATATTTTCACAAAACACAAACACGTTTTAATAAAATAAGAGTTAGCTAGACGTCCCAACCGTGGCATAAAACAGTTATTGGCTAGAATGTCGCGGATACTGATTTTTAACCAACGGCTGCGATCATTGTCCCAGCTCTCGTATGCAAAAGTCTCGGGCTGTCGCCCTCGACCTTTGCATACTCGAGCCAGGCCAATGATCGCAGCCGTTGGTTAAAAACCGATAACCGCTCGCTTATAACCATTAACTATTACTTATATTTCCATAAGAGATGGGAATTGAGCCAGTAGCACAGGAGAGAACGGTAAAAAAAACTAACTTATATTTCGGTGTCAATAATCTAGACACACGCTAGTGTGTCGCTCCAAGTTAGGCAACAATCATCACATCAATTCAATTGTCGAGGGCGTAAACCATTGTAGCGCCAAGCCATAGCGTAAGTGTCTAATATATCCTGAAGCATAGTTGGGCACATTTCATATACTTGGGGTGAAATAATAATGCGGTACAAAAGCTTAAATTATGGTAAAATGGATACCAATGATCCACCTGACAAAAAATAACTCGTGAAGGAATGTCATCACCTAAGTAGCTTTCAATGCAAAATCTGACCCTCAATAACGTTGCAAATGTGTTACTAGGTAGCTAGCTACTTCTAATCCTCTCATCCCCATGTTAATTTTCGTAGGGTGATTATTCGTCGATACTGAGATAACGGGAAGGCTTCCAGCTATGAAACAGGGCTAATAGCTGCAGTACGATACGAACTGCATAACTTTTCTGGTTTACAGCCTGGGTGTGTAACGGGACAGGCGTAGGAGGGCGCGTAAGTACCAAATATTGTTAAACCTTTGTTAGTATTGTAGGCATAGTCTCTGATTGAATGGCCAAAGTTCGGACAATGACAACGTGTATACTGACGTGCGTATCGTGTGTCGTCACAAATCTAATCAACGTTGCCAAAGAAATTGTGTCTACGTCCAATTCACGAAAAACGAACAAAATATCAAAATAAAGCCAAAAACTGGTAAAGAGGCCATCAAGTTGAAACTGGTTTAGCCTTACAAAGGAGTGATATGAACTAAATAAAAAATAAATAAATAAATTATAACAAAATTATACACTGATAAAGAGGCGAGTAAGGTGAGAATGGTTCGGCCTCTCAAAGGAGTGATACGAAATTAAAATATTGGGAAAATGGTCACTCAAGCTATCGTTGACGTGGCACATGATTACAAATCTTCAGGCTAGTTGAGTTGAGCAAGTGATATCATATCAAAAACCAAAACTGGTAAAAAGAAATGTTAAGTTCCGAATGGTTCGGCCCTTCAAAGGAGAACAGATTAATACACCAAAACACTCGCGAACTTAATCTCACTTTGGACGTTAAATGAAAACTTGAACATTGCTACCCCACTATAAGGGCTGGTTTTATACGTACGATCCGTGACCCTCCTCCCCACTTCGTTAAAGTCTTCTTTGCGCTACTTCAGCCCACATATAAAGCAACACAAGTTTGGTGAGTGTTACTTCTGTAAAATCAAAAACTATTCGTGAACAGACATACACGTTTGAAACTTTTCAAATCCTTCTCTGTCGGTTGATGCCTTTCCATGGTTCAATGATTCATATAATGGGATTCATATTTTGAGATTTGCATTAGGAGTGTTAAAATGCTTTTAATATTTATTGTAAAGTAGTTTTCAAGCAACATTTCGTCTTTGCCTTTAAAGTGGCTGTCATGGTTTTTCTCATTTTAACTCTTATTGGATGAGTTGAAGGGGTTGTAACGGGTTGGTAAAAAAAATAATGTTTTTCTTTTTAAGTCGTATGTCATTCTTTTAAAACATATTGGCAAATTTGTCTGACATGCTTCCGCACTCCAGTCGGTACCGCACACCTCCCTTCCCCCTCGTTCCTCCTCCTCCTCTACAACTCGAGTCCTTCTCAGGTCCTCCCATATTAGATTTTTTTATATTTTTTTTAGGTGAAACAAATTTATGCGCCTTTTCCTGGGGCGGCAGAAAGGTCTTCTAAGTTGGAAGTATAAGGATCGCTTGCCGCATTAAACTTATTCCCTTTCATAGAACGACGCTTCAGGCCAGCTTCTTTTTTCTTCTTATTCTTCTTGTGCTTCTTCCTTCCTTCCACAAGACATGATTTACATTTTCCATTCAACTTCCCCTTCTTCCTTTCGTGCTTTCGGCGAAATGAGACTGCCTGAACTGAAAATAACCTGAATTATCATTTCTGAACGCGTCTTTCGTCCCTCCGCTGATTGCATTTTGCCAAATAGTTTATTTCGAGCCTTGTAAAAATATATGAACCACATACGCCCCTGCTTTAGAGCTCTTAAAAACATGCGGGAAAGCCCTCCCGCCCCTCCCCCACCAACGCAAGTGAACGACTCGCGCTTATCTGAGGCGATTTTGTATCATCAACATCTGCGAGAAAGAAGTTAGGCTCCTGTAGATTGGTTTTCGTGACGTCCAAAACGACCAAAACTTAAGCTTGATGAATGGCTTGGAGGTCGTCATTCCCTTCCTGCGTGTGTCCCCAACACGAATCTCCTTAATATTGACTGATGGTCTCCGATGACAGTTATTCTGGTAGTAATCTTCAATTTTTACCCCTTAATTTATTCATCGCTAATGAGAAAGAAGCAGGAGGCTTTTCATAAAAGCTTCAATGGCAATTATCTTTAATGGGTGCAAGAGGTGTTTCTCTTCTGTTTTTTCTTCCTTTTTATTATTTGTTTGGTTCGGCGATGAAATTGAGTATGCAGGATTGTTTTTAATCGTTGTCATGAGAGGAGGCTAAAGAAACACATTCTCGGTGTTTTCTTTTTCCTTGTCGTTCGTTAAATGACAACAATTAACATGCTCGTTACTTAAAGAAATGAAATTAGCGGATTATTAGTAAGCGACTTCCATGTAGGTTGCCATACGGGTCAAAGATCGTACTAAACCCCTATTGGTGCAAAAGGAGAATCCGGATATGCCAACAAGTAAGCTGAATCCTCTGTGGGTTTCCCAAAATTAGATTAAAATTAAAACACAATGTAGCCTGTAAATGTTAATGCCCGGAAACCGTAGGACATTCGGAAACAATGCACAAGGGCTCGCAGCGCCCGCAGGCTGCCTTTCCGAGTGGCCCATGTTGAGGGCTTTAACCAACTGAATACCCCGCTCGCGATATTGTTGAGCAAATTCCTTGGCATTATCATTACTCGTGCAACAATGTCTATCGCGCTGTTCTAAAAGTTCTATTGTAAAACAACTCTTAACAGTACTGTTTTTAAGAGAAGTTATTTGACTGGGTTATTCGTCGTTGGGTTTTCGTTGAATAAACGGTGATGGCATACGGAATCGAGCAACAATTTTTTTTAATGATGGAGCAATTTCTCACTTCCCGCAATAATGACGTGGACACAAAACATTTTTAATAGCAGTTATTAAAGGGCTATTCGTTGTATTGTTGACTTTTCGCTGCTTGAACGGTGATGGGGTACTTCGGAATCGACCAACAATGGTTAGACAATGCTTAGACAATGTAAAGTTCGTTGAAGGGGATCGGTGGCATGATAGGTAACTGCAACATTCTTAAACGAACCTATATAGCTGTCAATATAGCTTCATTTTTGGATACAGATAGGGGGATGAAGATGTGCCTATATCTTTGTAGTGTCTGAATACAAATAAAAATTCGAAACCACAGTTAGGTAGCGGAGCACCACAGCTTCAAAGATGTTTCTTAATGTTTCTTTGATTCTTCAATGATTTCAAAAGTATGTGTTGTCAATATAGCTTCGTTTTTGGATACAGTTAGTGACAGAAACGTGCCTATATCTTTGCAGTGCATAAATACACGCAAATAATAATTCGAAAATCACTGCCAAATAGAGCAGTAGCACTACAGCTGCAGTGATATTTCGTTGATACTTCAATGATTTCAAAAGTACGATCCAATAACCATGCCTAGCACTTATTGGCCCGCACGTTTCAAATCATTGAAGTAGCAACATGGATAGTAGTTATTGGCCCGCACTTTAAAAAAAACATTGTTAGACCATCGTTTCTGCCGGGTCAATAACTAGAAAGTGGGTATTCAACACTGTTGTCTGTTAATACAAAGACATTCCAAGCTCACTATTATACTTGGATTTTTTCTTCATCATTGCCACCCAGCTGTTAGCGTTGGCACAGTTCTCAGGTTCTTCGTTTATTCGCATTAGTCTTTAGACTAAGCCAAATGACATTTCAACCTTAAGTTGACAGTCTAGACCAGGGTAGATAAGTAGGTAGTGACGCTTTTCTGAACACGTGGGGTAAAGAAAGACTTGCTTCAGCCAACGACACTAGAAGGCAGCACTTGTCTGGTTCTCGTAGTAGCTGAAACTTAAAATACAAATGGCGGCATCGTTGTCATGGTAATCATTGTAATAGCGACAATACCTGAGAAAACAGACGAAATACTCGTGCGTGGGCAACATCCGAAGTTGAAGAACTTATTCTGTGTTCGATTCAAACTGTATATAGTTCGTTACAATAAACCTAAACCACGGATGAAGTTTCAGCCTGAATGGCCGACGTGCACGCTACTCGGACGTTCTCTGAACACATAACCGTGTGTTATACTTAGCTCCACTCGTAGCGACAACCCGTTTTACAATTGAATATTGAATTTAAAAAATTAAACTTGATCAGCCAATTCTTATCTTCTTTAAAATTATTTTAATGTCCTAATCTGAATTATGATATATTTTAAGTAGGGATCGACTGATACAGAAAAATACCGATCCGATCCGATACCGATATTTTCCCCTCACTCCGATTCGATACAGATACGGATACAGATTCCGATACACCGATACCGATTTTAAAAAAAAAGTCAACAGGTAAAAAAGTCAAACTCATTCGTACCTCTGACCATAAAAAAAAACCAGTCCACACTGCAGAAAGGCTTAATTGCAAAAAGCCGACAGTACGCACGCGTTAAATTCACCGAGACACTGTCCAGATGATGTCATGCGATGCGAGCGGTGTTATACAGGAAAGGTTTCTCTCAAGCTATGCAGAATAGCCAGTGCGCACGGAAGATGGTCGTATCGGCAAAATATCTGTAAATGAACACCGATACAGATCCGATACCGATGCACGAAAAATATCGATAATATCTGTAAATATCGATACCGATTTTAATGTCTGTCTATCCCTAATTTTAAGCCTATTAATTTTGTATTCTTATCGTGATCAATTTGTTTTAGTAACGCTAAATAGTTTTGATCCCCATAATGCTTTGCGTTTCCGTTACTTGAAGACAGCGCCCTCTGGCGGTAAATCGCTGAAAGCAGGTACTTCTTTCGTCCAAATGTTTACCGTTCTAAGAGAAAGAGTGGCACTACCTTTACATTCTTCTACCCTGGCCTAGACAAAAGAGGGGTTACACTCTATTTTATGGTTACTTATGAAAGTGTGGCTCTCGGTGTTATGTAAGCTTTTGCGAATGTTAAAGTACGTCTTTCAAACATTTATGACTCAATAACTATTTCATCACTGGTATGAATTTTTTGGACCGATGTTGTTTAGTGACCAGCTTTAATCTCTCAAAACAACCACATTGCGCCTGATGGAGATAAATTTAAAAATGGCTAAAACTTGGTAGACTCACGTGGTAGACTAATGCAGTAGACTCACGTGGTAGACTCATGTTGTTGACTCATGTGGTAGACTCGTGGTAGACTCATGTGGTATCCTACTGTGGTAGAATCATGTGGTAGACTCACGTGGCAGACTCGGGTGGTAGACTTATGTGGTTGACTCACGTGATAGACTTCCATACTTCTTGGACTTCTGGAAAAACTTCTTCTTCCACTCAGAACTTAAGAAATACGCGACCGATATTTTCTAAACTAACTCTGTTCGATATGAACTGATCAGGAGGAATGCCCTTTTCATATGGTCAGACTCACCCCGACGCCTGGGTTGTGAGATATAACCGACCTAACCATGAGGTCCCAAAAATCATGCAATGCATTGTCAGGTTTTGTTGTTGGAAGTATTGTTCGTACCTAACGAAGCACTGTCTCTGCACGAGTGATCTTGGCCTGCAAAAACGAAAGCCGTAAAAAAAAATGCCATCACAATCAGTGCTGGTGTACATGTGCGGGGGGATAATTTGCGTTCTGGGCGTACGTGCAGCGTTTTAAGGGCTGCAGTAAAAGTATTATCTTCTACTTTATACGTCTGGATAAAAAAAAGCTTACCAAACAATTTAACGTTGCAAATATTTTTATTTGTTTTGTTTTTATATTTAATTAATATTGTTGTATTGCTCTGTGTTCTGGTGTCATATAATCTTTTAATGTCTTATTTTGCATATGAAGAACCCAAATTTCGGCAGCGTGGTAACGCTTACCTACATGACTGCTATTCGGATAAAAAACATGCCACATTTACACTTATCCATTACTAAAAACGTACGGCAACGGTGACGATTGTCGAGATCTTCAGACAATTTTTTGCCACATGAAAGGATCTTTCAAAGCCTTTTTAATGAAAAAGGAAAATACTGTAGTGCAATATAGTATAGCAACACAAAACTACCTTGGTTATTTGACCGTTTAAAATTAATGAAAAATCAACGAAGTCTTTGTTTTGGTATCTAGTGAACGAAGGGGATGAGTTGCATCAAGCCGTCGTTGTTAAACTTTCATAGTTAGCGTCAATGGAAAGTTTCAAGTTTGAAATCCGCGTATCATGTGTCGTGAGCACCATCCACAGTTCCACCTAGCTGCTAGGTAACAACGCTTTTTACAGTGTTCTCGCAGTCGCAGAATCGAAAGCTAAGTCCAAACCTTTACAACTTATAGGTAATATGGCTCTTCACACATCATTTGCTTAAGCAGAGTTCTTGGCCTCACAACCAACTGCATGACAAAATGTGGTACTTGGGAAACGTGATCCACCTCCACTTTTATCGGGGTTCCCTTTCAGTGGGTAAAATCGCTAAAAAGAAAAAAAACAGTTGAATAAAGACTGTTAGAGGTTTACACTTCCGACTGAAGGGTCATTATTTTAATTCTGATCAGCAAGTTAACACGTGAGGGTCACAGTGTGTAGCGTAAACGCATTTTTTTCTAGTGCACTTGTTGATTTATAACCCATGCAGTGTAGTTATTGTTTTAACTATTCTTACAAAGTTTTCAAGTGCACAACACATGAGGTGTTTTTCGGTTGTCTGTTTTATAATGCTGCCAGCGCGAGCTAGTACTCTTGTGACTTTTTGTGCCTTCTGTGAGGCTGCAACTTAGTGGAGTATTTAGTACTGACTTGTAGGTGAATTAAAATGCAAGTGTGAAACAATAATATTAAACGGCTATTATCCCCCACCACCTCCAAGGAGTTTCCTCATTCGGCTTGTGAAATCGTCAGTCCCTCCTTCAGTTTCTACTGAAAATGAAAAAAAAAATCTTTTTTTTTTTTAATAAATCTTTTGGAACCTTGTGTCATCAGAACCAATTTGGTCGCGAAGAGAAACCACCTCAATTTTGAGTCCTTATATATAATAAAGCTGGATCCGGCCGAGCAGTTAAGAAATAAAGACCGAACAATCACTTCCCCCTCCTCACGCCCGCATTGCAAGTGGACTCTCCCATTCTACCAGCATGGCAAGTGCAGCCGGGAGGGAGCGGTCGATCAACTCACATACGGCTCACAATAAGATGTACGAGGCACGGGCACGAAAAGTGTTGGAAAAAGTGTCGGGAAAAGTGTGTCTGTAAACTTAATTCATGACCGCCCCCGTGCATAGGACGGGCTTCCTCTAGTCTTACTATACTTGTTTGAAGGCGACAGAAGTAAATTGAGGGCAGAAGCAAACCCTGTGTTTTCCACAGGAATCTTGCAATTATCGCAGGGGGGCATAGATAAATAATGTCCAGAAGCCACCATAGTAGATCCTGTAGTCGCTCGTGAAGGCTTTAGTCTCTAATAAAATAATAGCAAACCAGAATGGTGCACAAAAACACACAAAAAGCAACGTTTCGGGTTGGAAGACTACCCGTTTTCAAGCTGCATATTTCACGCAAAAAGCGAGCGTCAAAACATAAATTAAACTTCAAGAGTAATTAATTACACTTCAGGGCGCACCCCAGATCTGGCAAATACGAAAATTGTCTTTCACGAAAAGCAATACAGATCGAGGATAAACGTACAAAGTAAGTTAGTGCAACGTCTGCCAGTCCATAATCACATTTTACTAGAAAATAAGAACTTTCGGACTATATTCCAGTAATGCGTAAATTAAGTATTTCGAATTTTTCTGACTGTGGTATATAGGCCAACCACCGTAATTCTTGTCATCTCCACTCTACTTTCTGCAGTGGATGGTCAGGTTCCCCTCATTGTCAGTCATTAACCAGACTTAGGTCCTTTTAGTCTTCTGTACAGCCGTACCGGCTGAGAAGACTATTGCAACGACTTTGTCCGTCCGTCCGTCGCTTTTTTCAACTTCGCAACGGTACCAGACATTGACGACCATTGTTTACAACGTCAGATTCAGTGTGAGAAGTTAGTTAAATAACATGGCAAATTAAAACATCATTACTTCCTCATAGCTAATAGACTTCTTCGACGTAACTAAATTAAATAATAACGTTTGATCGTCGAATTAAAATTCTAAATTAAAATCCTCAATAAAAACAAATGGATTCTAGCTTCGTTTAAATAGTCTCGTCGCATTGTTGCATGAACAATGCGACGAGACCGTCGAACCAAATTCTCCATTAGGCCTATCTTCTACTTACGAAATTAAAACTGCATTTTTAAAATTAGGCCTAAAAAATGAAAATTGGGCCTAAAATCATGTTACCATGGCAACGTCAAGTTGCTACGAGTCGCTGTTGGCTTCATCAACAGCGTGTCTGTCGTCACTTCCCTACTACCACTGATCTATATAGGCTACGTTGCGTTACGTTGTAACACTGTAACTGTGTGCCTGAAGGCGCACCGTGTTGTAAAAATGAATAGGCTTACTATACAATCCATATCTCCGTTAGCTGCTACTTACGAAATTAAAACTGTTGGTTAAAATTAGGCCTAAAAGCTGACAATTACGCCTAAAATGTAAAACAAGCCTAAAAGCTAACACATTTATAACCGGCAATTGTGATGGCTACTGCTTTTAGATTAATATAATAGAGATAGCTGTTGTAGTGCATGATAGAGGTGTGCGCCTCAACATTGGAAGTGGAGAAACCTACAGAAGACCGGTGTGACTAGGCAGCCGTTGTAGCCGCTTGTTTATATTATTTTTCCTTTTATTGATGCTTATTATGGGTGGATCACGCCTGCAGTATAATTTATGTTGACGCTCGCTTTTTGCGTGAAGTGTGCAGCTGGAAAACGGGTAGTCCTCCAACCCGAAACGTCGCATTTTGTGTCTTTTTGGGCAGCATTTTCCATGGAGTACTCTGGAAGAGCATCTTTTCCTACCATCCGAATCAACTATAGTGTCCGTGGCCTATATTGAGTTTGCCCCAGAATGGACGTGAATAATCGATTAATGTTTTTGGCAGCAGCGCTCCTTGTTGAAATTCACAGTAGTTAGCCTACTACGTCAATGGCGGCCGTCAATTAAAGCCGCCTTACTCCAGAAAGACGTAGTCGTTCATAAAATACCTGCAGATTTCAGACGTACCACCCACACAATAATACAGGCCACCATGCCGAGCTCTGCACCCACTTAGCCACCACAGCAGCTAAGTTCTTTAGTTAAATGTAAAACAAAATATTGGAACTTTTATTCGTTTTGATGGTTCTTGTGTTGTCTTGTTTAGATTATTTCGAAGAGGGGAACCTGGTTCAAGTCAGGTCAATTCGTTGATTGGGTAGCGGTTCCAATTTACGAAATTGGGTATTTCCAATTATCGTTTGCAGGCTTTACACGTGTTTGAACTGTGCCCCTAACGACGTTGCCGGCTGTTTCAAAGTGCGGTTGTGGTCGTTAACGGTCGAATTTGACCGCAAGGCGCACGCGAGGAAGCAAAAAAAAATGTTCAAATGGGGTCATTTTGAAAGCTAGGCACTTGACAGTCTGCACAAGGTAATTGGTTTCTTCCTGTAAAAGGATTTTTGTTCTTTGCTTTTCACTTCTTCACAATGAACATTACACCCGTATACGTCAACTGTAGGTTTGATGTTTGTAGCCTGAATGGTACGTTTGTCCAAAGAGCCCTCCTTTAAAATTGTACTGTGTCGTTGGTAACTGAACGCCACGACTTTTCTGTGGCCATAATTACTCGCTAAATAACGCAGCATAGTGCTAATTAACTTTAGGCAACTTTTTCTTTTTTTTAATTTATGATATAATGTCGTTATTTGTTTGAGTCCATAATGACTTCAACGTAGGGTTGCTAGAGCACATTGGCGTCATTTCGACTCGAGTCGAGCCGAGCATCTGCCGATGGTACGAGTTTCAAGTGGAGTTCGAGTTTTGCAATTTTTTAAAAAATTTAAAACTAAACTTTACACTGTAATTATATGGGGCTATTCACCTCTCCTCATCCTGATTATTTGATATTTCCAGTGATATTTTTTAAGCGAGTAGATCTCCCAGGTTATGTTTCGATGTCTGCGATCAATTGGCTAAAGAAAAATCTAAATCAAAAATTAGCTGACAGCTAGATTAAGGTGTAAGAACCTGGGAATTCTAATTTTTTCCCCCGGTTTTGAAGTTATACATATATTTTTAACTCGAAGTACTCGAGTTTTGGCGCATTGGACCGAGTCATGATTGAGCCAAAGTTAGAATTCGAATCGACGGGACCTTTTCGATTTTCGCACATCCGTAATTCTGATAGAACAAAACCAAAACTCATAAAGGTTGATAACGTTGCGTGCTCAAAGGGGGATTCCCACCAAATGACAGGCTGCACCAGGGAGCATGCAGTAAAGTTAAGCCTAACAACATCACAGAGACCAAACAGAGTACTGGGTCGGAAGGCAGGTTTAAAGAATGTGCTACCGCATTTTCATTAGGGAATGTTTTTTGTTTTTTTACTAGGATTATTCACTCTGGAATGATTTGCCCAAATCATATTGCAGAAATCACAGAGTGAATAAATAATCTTACTAAAAATATCTTCCTATGAAAAGGTGGCACACCTTCTTGGCAACCAACTATAAACGTATGGCCTTTTGCAACCAACTATATATGCCAGCTGCACTCTTTTTGTTGACCCCTTTCAAATTACTGTAACACCGTCGTTTTCTCTTACAATCCATTCCTGGGTCAGCCTTGTTTCAGGTAATTTACTGCGTACTCTTATGTTTTCGTATTTTGACTGTTTTTTTTCGTAGGTGTTTGTGTTTTATCTGAAGAAGAGACGTACAACACTTTCTGTCAAAAATTCAAGCTCGTTTTTAATCAATCGTGTAAGAATTAAAATCCTGACGGCATTTTATCGAAAATCTACAGTCTGCATAGTCGCATTTCATGATTTTATACTGGGGATCTCGTTTTTTCAGTGATAAAGAAGTATTTCAATCGTTACTAAAATTCCTGTTGGTACTTTTGTGCTAATTCTGTGCTACTTTTATTACAAAAAAGTCATTTGCAAGAACACGTATTTTGGTGGGGGAAATTCCGTCATGATAAGACACAAAATTGTTAAAAACACCCCTGTTGTAGATGCAACCATATTTCTACACTGTCCAGTTGTCTTCTTCTGGAGAAAGCTTTAAACTGGTGATGATGGGTGATAAGTGAAGGATGACTGGTTGCCTCTACCATGTGGGTGTTCTTAACAATTTTGTGTATGATATGTGGGGTATTTATCAGTGGTAGACTTGGATTTACGGATGGTGGTATATGACGTGATGTTGCCAAAGATGGCAGATGCTGGCCGAATATGTTCAGTTCTTTACTTCTGGTTTATGATGGAAATAATATCGCTCGCCTGCCTACATGCTTATAGTCCACGGACTATTGGCGTCTAATACACTGAACTGATGACAATGCTGTCAGTAATATTGGGACTGACGCTAATGATTACATTACGAATTATCATTATAAGAACCTAATTACATCAGAATCATCTAAATCGGCTCACAGCTAACTCTAGACGACGACGACAACTACTCCATTAATTCTTACAGTTATAATTGTTAAAGGGACACAGACGGGAAGAGGGAAGAGGAAAGCCCACCCGAACAGGAAAGAAAGCAGAGACCACGCAATTATGTCGAAAGTGGTAGTGATGATGGCCCTAGTTTATGTTTGGAAATTTCAACCCACCATAAATTACCGAATTAGTGTTCTACGTTATTTCTAGTATTTCACCGTTTACTTATTGCCATTTACATGATTTACAGTGGTTTGCGTAATTTACTTAATATTAGATCTATTGCTCAGTGATGGGTGGGGAAAGGAGAACAGTAATCACTTATAATCAAATAAGTTATTTTGCATGGTTATAACTATACTGCTAATTTCAGCAGTTAAAGCCTATTTAATCACAGCTACGGACACAACAAAAATGATTAGGCCTATAAGTGATCTCTTGCACTTAGAAACTGTCACATTGCAGTAAACAAATCTGTGCACCAGTTCTTCAACTTTAAAATAAGCAAACCTTGTCAGCATTCCATTTTGCGAATTTACAGTTTGCACCCATCCATCGGACTGACAGCAGGGTTTCGTCCATCGCTAACCAAGTCGTAATAAACGCGCGTTCATCCTCCCGCCTAATTCAACAAAACAACAGTCAGCTGGCCTCAGGGAAATCCTCTTCCTTCTTATTTATTTTGGCAGCCATATTTCCTTGCTTGCTTGCTTTATTTCTTTCACCAGGCAACAGTATCGGGGGAAGAGAGAGAGAGGGAGCGAGCGCTCGCGCCAACAAGAGCGGACGGGCGGGAGAGCTAGCGAGTTGCCAGCG
>JAHWFP010070237.1:13609-47226 GCA_023313725.1 Lithobius niger | reverse complement strand
ACGTATGAGTAAAGCGGCCAGGACGGAGGGATTTATGTGCCTTTAATTTTTCTGAATGGTGCTATCGGCTGTAAACGCGTGTAAAGTGGTTGAACCTTAGACTAATACCTCACTTGGTTGAACACTGGCGTGGAAATAGCTGTAAATTCTGAAATTTTTTCAGTGAAGGGTAGGCATATACAGCAAAAGTTTTTTAATTTGTACAATAGGCAAAATCGTTTGTGTTAAAAAATAAATTAATAGGGACAGACGGGGACATTCGTATTCTACGCTCAAGGTGAAATTCTTGGACCGTCTCAAGACGAACTACTGCGGAAGCATTTGACAAGAATGATTTCATTAATCATAAACAAAGCAGTTCAAGGCCATCAGATACCGCCATAGTTCTAAACATAACGATTTTCAATGACGGTAGTCTGTAGAAATTAGTAAGTACGAAGAAACCAATCATTCCGGACCCATTTCTAATTTACCAGCAAAAATGTTCTTTTCATTCAAGCTTTTTTTGTTGTTGACCTTGAAATGTGGGATATGTTGGCTCGTGGGAAGTAGGTTTCATAGTACAATAAAATAAAAAGGCAGCCTAACTTTTGTCAAAATCAGCTAAGGTGGGAAGGAAAATGTGAAGTTATGTAAAAGAACCTTTGGAATTAATAAAGAAAAATTGTTGAAATTGTTTAAGAACACTGTGTTGAAAGCCGGAAAAAAATGCATTTCGACTTGGGCCTACAGGCCAAAAAAGATTTGCATGAAGCAACAACAAAAGTTTTTTTCAGCCACCACATAATTCTAAAAAAATGTGACCCACATTTTGGAATGTGTATTGCTTTTAATAAAAAAAAAAGTGTGCTCATTGTAGTCATACCCAGAATCTACAATGATGTTTTTATACTAAAGGTGTTTGTCAAAGTTAGTAGCCTAACCTGCCTTCTAAAATTACTTCAGTCAGCTTCAACTATATTGTTGTTCTTTCTCGTGGGTACAGCCAGCCTTTGATTCCGTGGAACACTTTTTTTTCATACTGTGGGAGCTCACAGTACGCTTTGAATACTCGTCTAGTAGCAACATTTTCAATATGTAAAGGATAGTGTTCTCAAAACAGACATTTTGGCTGGGTGGCAGGAGCCCAAGCTGGCCCTTTCCAGTCCAGCGGCATAGCAACAGAAATAATATTTTATTTAACCTACATCTCGTACACTGCACCCAACATGAAAAAAAAATTAACGTTTTTGTTATTGATTACACTCCATCATAGAAATTGTAGTACACAATGTGTAGTGTAATAAAAAGAACAAATTACAAGCTAAAGAACAAATAAATGCAGAAGACACCAAAGAGTTTTTGGAAAAAAAATATGCTAGTAGGGACCAATTGGCTGGCTCAAAAATCAAATAGTGATTCTGAAAAATAGGACCCACTCTTCCAAAATCTATTTGGATTTTTTTTTATCTGAAAAGTGGTCCCTATTTGCAATTTTGTTTCAAATACTCAAAAAATTTGTATGTAAAAGAAATTTCTGGTTGTGTGTTTTTGTGGAATACCATATATTTATGGGTAAATCAATATTTTATTTTATTAATCTTTGCTGTCATTAGCTATTTACAAAATGTACTTCTGCATTTATGCCACTGGTTTTCTTCAGTATTTTCTGCCGTCCTATCTCCTCTAATACGGTAGTTTCACCAGCTAACCAAAGAGTACGCAGCGGAAGGAGGACAACATCCACAGTAAGAGTTAATGCTGTAACATCACTTCAATAGTTCTCTATTAGACATTGTCCCTACCCCACATAATTTGCACAAAGGCCTACTTTCAGTAGCCAATATTGTGACCAGCTAGGGGTGACAAGTAAACAGCAATAATGTCGGTGTTATTGCTGTCCAAACTCCTGGGTTCAATTTCGGCACTCATGACGACACATGGAATGTTTCATCATTGTTGCTGTTCACTTGTCATCCTCACTGTTCATAATGTAGGCTGCTTTGGGTTTCGTAATGATGCATTATCAATAACCAAAGTTAGTTTTAGTCATTGAATATTGACACAGGGAAGGGTGTGCCCAACTGCAGCTGCTATAACATCATCTTTTTAAATGAAAAGCTATTCTACTGATCTGACCACAAATTTCCTGCTGATTACAGCAAAACGAAAAACAGGAAATGAGGGCCAGTTTGTTTATTAAAAAAAAAAGAAGAAGAAAACAAATAATGCAGGTCCCTAGCCTACTTCAAATGTGTAAGAAGTACACATGAGTTATAGGCCTAACAGTTTTGCTAATCCTGGGCAAAATCAAATAAAACCTGAATAGAGTTACTAAAGGGCTAATAATAGAGGTCTGTCGTATCTTCCTTCCCATTGCATTTATGGTGCAAAATAGGCAACAATGTGCTGCATAGGAGAGTTCATTTGATTTGTGGAGGGTAGGACGTATACCGACAGAGATGACAACTTTCCTGCTGCAAACTAATCAATCAACCTGCATTTGAGTTACGCAAAGTTTAGTGCTTGCTAAATCAACACGTGAAGCCATTAAAAAGAAAAGGCGTTTAAAAAATGAATTACTTTCTCTGTCGCTTTTATACACCTGGTGTCCCAAAAGTAAGTGTTCCCAATAACTTCATCATCCCAAATGCTATTTTGATATTTCAATGTTAGGTCCATCAAGGCGCCCATTTGGGGGGCACCACCCCCTACCTCATAAATGGGTTGATTCCTTCGAGAACGTACCAACTATATGGTTTCACTCTACACGATTGTGGCAAAAGTTATTGGGGTGACCCTTGACTTTTGGGACACCTGGTATATATAGTGACACAGAAAATAATTCATTTTTTTCTGCCCGAGAAACATCTTTTATTTTTAATGGCTTCACATATTGATTTAACAAGCACCTAACTTTGCATAGTTCAAATGCAGGTTGATTAGTCTACTTCAGGAAAGGTGTCATCATTTCAACTAATGTACTTTTGCCACCGAAATAATATCTTGAAGAGATTATCAGCAATCTTTAGTAATTTAATTTGCATGTTATTATTTAGAATGTTTGAGCGATACCACTTTTAGCCAACCAAGACAGACACCAATTTCCCTACACGTGTCAATTCACTGAGACTGTTTTAGCATTCTTATTCGCGAATGCTTTAAAGTGGCACTATCACCGTTTGAAATGTGAACGAAATAAAGGTTCATTAATCATTATGTCGATTACGAATTCGGTTGCTTGTAGAGAAGTCTTTCAAGCTTACTGCCAGCTTCGGAGGTTGTAGACGAATGAGTCTTGACATGAGAGGTTCGTTTGAAATTGGGCTCAGAACGAATTTCTTGGTACCAGGGTCGGACTCGGTTGGTTTTTTGCATCTGCCTGACAGTCAAAAAAGAGCGCCAACCCGGGGAAGCGGAACTTTTTTTAGAGGGGGGGGGAGGGGGATTGAGGCCTTGAAGTGTTTGGCTGTAGACGCTGATATGGTGACCTTAATGGGTGCAATTGCACGGACCGGAAGAAGGGAAAGGGTGCCCGACCTTTCTCCAATATAAATCGTATATCTTTCAAAATGAGGCCTCCGTATCAGAGTGAAACGATCAACATTTAAAGCACTGTACCTTATTACCTTACTTATGATACACAGCAACTTAACTTGAAAACAACCCAAGCAAAATAATGTCAGAGAATAACGGTAAAAAAAAAATATGCGAACAATTATAACGGCAAAGTTAAAGAAGCGATTGTTTCGGCTTGGACGAATGTTAACGTCGTTTGGGTTGTGATGTATCTATTCGATTTAAGCGATGTGATGTGTGCTACAATATTAACGTTTTAGGTAGGTCCTTTCCATTATTTTCCCCCTTCTCAACTAACATCAAAAGAAAATACAGAAATGCTAATCTTAAAAATTTGTTTATAAAAAAAAAGCGTAGGGTGCCAGCGCGCCTATTCTCAAGGGCACATCTGCCGTTGGCAGACGGGCACATGACCCAGTCCGACCCTGCTTGGTGAGAGATTTCGCTAAAGTGGCGAAGCTGAAACAATGGGTTGGATGAGAGACTTTGTACTTTAGTGTTGTGAGGGTCTAAGAAGACTGCCTTTTGTTAGTGGGTGAGGTTAACAATTTGATCAAGTTTTGCTAGACACTGTCATGAGGGAAATGGCTCAGCATAGGAAAGAGACGTTTGGTTGCAGGTATTTCAATTTCAAAATTGTGGCGAAATACAAATTCTTCTGGTTGAGCAGGTGTCCAGAAAAGGTGTTTTTCTTTGAAACTGGGTTGAAGAGGTCAGTTAGAAACCACGTCTTGCAAATGGGAGCGACTGGGTCAGCTTTCCACAGGTGATACTGTTGAAAAAATTCATCCTGTGACAGACGTAAATTCCATGCGCAGAGTTTGTGTTTACTTGCAATTCAAGTGCATGTTATTCAAGATTATCAGCGTCCTTGAGAGGTTTCATGGTCAATGCCTTCCATGGAGTTCGAATAAATTGCTTCTGGGGGAAGTCGAATCCCTGTTACTACAGGGTGGCATTCTACATGGAAAACCGGGAAACTTCAGGAAAAAACCAGGAAATTTAAAAAATATTTACCGAAAATCAGGAAATTTGAACATTTTCCGGAAAATCTTTCACCTATAAAGAGTTCGGATTTAATTTTTTTACTTCTATAACCTACACATTATTTCATTTGAAACTTCATTTCCTTTTTGTTTCATTTCTGACAAAGCAAAAATTCCTTAGGCCTAAGTAATGTGGGGACAAGTGAGTTTTTAGTTTTGTTCAGATTGTGGCCTGTTGCTGCTCACTGCCAATACCAGCTAGGGCAGTGAAAGTTTTTAATTTAGCAAAGCAATGCTACATATTTATTGCGATTTGAGTGAAATGTGAAAAAAAAATTTAGTCCTGTACTGCAACCTTCCTTCGACCCAAAAAAATCAGGGAAAAGTGTCAGTATTGATCTGGAAAACCTGGAAAAATCAGGGAATTTCATTATGTGCGTTTGAACGCCACCCTGTATTAGCAAAGGTTTGCAGAAGTTGTGGAAGCAGTGAAGATGAAATGGCCTAGTGTCAGTGGTGGTGACTTTGAAAAATGAAACATGTTTTTGAAGATTTTACAGGTTACACGGCTTCAGATGCCCAAATTATTTTCAAAGTTATTTAGGACATTTTTTTTCCACGATGGGACGAAAACTTTTAAACTCGGGCAACAGCCATTGGACATTTCGTCGTCCTCATCACGTCGATCCACTCATCCTTCAGCGGTGACCACTTCAACGTTGCAATTTCCCGCCTATGAAATTCATCGACTCATGAGCCGTGCCATCAAGGATTTTAACAACAAGGCCAAACCATTGACCCCTGCATGGCAGCAAATCGTACGTCTAGTAATAGAATTCCTCTTCAACAACGGCTCATCAAGGAAACAGAAACATGAATCCATTCACATCAACATGGAGCGAACCTTTCGCCGCCCAGCTCACCTTTCATCTTTCATTGCACATCAACCTATTGACCCCTACGAAGACTCGCTGCAAGCTGGAAATGATCCACCGGTTTTCACCCATCGCTGCATGCTGCACCTCACCTATCATATCTGCAGCCTCCCGGATGATGCCATCAACTCTGACTGAAGCGCCAACCGTTTGACGCTATCCTGTCAATTTGAAATTGCTATTTATCGTCCGCCTGCTGTTATCTCTTTATGCTTCTCGTCATGAATTGCATACAACGAATGGTTCATCACTCATCATTGGTGCCACGTTCTCAGCCGAAAGAAGCTTCTAAGCCTTCGACCAAAAGTTGTTCCTCCAAACTTTCACCGAAAGACAAACAGGTCTGCTTCTGGGTTCATCCAAAGGCTTCATCGAAAGAAGCCTTTCAGCATGGCTCTATCTTTGAATAAACTGTTCGTTGTGTTACTGTGAAAGTTTGTCAAATTCAGTCATAATTCGGAAAATTAATATGTTTACCGCTCATTTTCACAAATAAGACTATGTCTACGTCTTGCAAATTTTCAATGGCTGGCTGCCATCTTCCTCAGGCATTACGACAAAAGTTTTGTTGATTCTTGTGAGCACCACATCGTCGTCGTCTGCTTTCGAATCCGTGACTGCCGCTCTTCGTGGCCACCCGTATTTTGTCGGTAGCTCTATCACTAGCCCGTCAAGCTTCCATTTCGTGCCCAGCTCTTGCTTCAAGTCTCTTCCAACGATGTTTTTCACTGGGGGAATGAAGGTCCGTGAATGTTCATTAAGGAAACACCTCCGATTTCGTGTAGTCTTATGGCAATCAACTCCAAGCATCTCGGATGTTGGAATTTTTTAGAGTTCGATGATACCAACGTTTCAGCTTTTTCCCACTCGAGATGTTTTGATTCCATGCAGTGAGCTGCGATGCCGCTGTCGTCTCTTTTATTCCTCACATTGGCCTTGTGCTGTCATATTCTCGTTCGAATCTCTTTCCTTTATTTTTTGCCATTGAAAATTTGCAAGAAGTAGACATAGTCTTATTTGTGAAAATGAGCGGTAAATATAATAATTCTCCGAATTATGACTCTGAATATGGCTCTATCCACTAACACGAATTCATTGACAAAACCAAGAATTCAGCCATCATTTTTCATCAACACGACACTTGCCGGATACACCACCACATGTCAGCAACGCCAATCTTTTTGTCCATGTCAACAATTCTTCCAATCGCTCGCTCTTCACTACTGGCGATCTGAAACTCTTCAGGACTAAACAGCCATCTGAACTTCGCCAAAATCAACACAGCTCCTCTGAACTGTCGTCATTCGCTGTGAGATCTCGCCGACTTTGTCAACCTCACTAACGGAACAAGTCTAGACGAGTCCATCGACCTGCCCTCACGTCATGACGCCAATTTTTTCCTACCTCTGAGGTTAAGACTAGGCTAGGTAAAAGCAATGTGCTGTTCGGAAAACGCAAACTTCAGGATTACCAAAGCGACAAGTCTTCACTGAAACCACTGCTACTTTGCCTATCCCCTGCAAATCGAAAAATGCTCCTCTAAATAGGCTAATACGTTGATCTATGATTACAAATACCTGAAATGATTCTGAATCAATATTGTTACCAGTTGAAACTTCATTATTCTAGTAGATATCCTGGGAGTGACTGTAGTTCACTTCCACAAGAAAACTTGTATACATGAAAAAGACCATTGGCAAGAAATGTTTATACTTAAGCATTTCTTCCAAGTTTTTGGTCAGTTAAAGACGTGATATCAAATGGCAAGCTTATTTGCCAAGTTAATCCCACCGAGTAACAGTAGGAAGGTTAAATGAATAATCTGAAAAGTGCTTACTACACAATTAAGAGTTTCATTTAACACTTGATGAAGTCCTAGTCAGTGGGATTATCTTGATGAAAGAAAGAAAGCTCAGTGTTTGATATTACGACTTCAATGACCAAAACGCATTGTTTTGGTTTCGGGAGATAGAACATTTTTTGGTCAAAACTAATTGGGTCCATTTTATTTTTCCGAGTAACAAGAGATGAAGCGCTAAAAAGCCAGTAATGAGGTGACTAAGGTCCCATTCTGTTGGCCCTTACAAGCCTAGGTTTTCGGTCTTCAGTCTTTGTGAAGTCAGCTGACCTCTTTATTTAGCAATAGGAAAAGCAACAATTCTTCATGTTGTAAGCAAAATAAGTTGTTGTTCCTCTGTTGAAGGAAAACATTGTTGGGTTTGTGATCCCTAAAAGCAAACCCTAGGGCCTTAGGGCCTTAGGGCTTCGGGCAGATGACCAGGAGTGGTTAACGCTCGTTAAACCCTTTAACCCTAAAAGCAAAAACTACAAAATACCGTTTTATGCTTCCTCTTTCCCCAATGACAGGGTTCGTACACGGCCTTGAATTCCTTGAAAAGCCTTAAATTTCCAAACCAAAAATTCAAGGCTTGAAATGCATTGAAAATTAGCATTTTTTTTAGGGCTTCAAATGGCTTTGAATTTTGTTAGCGTACTATGTTAGATGAAAAACAGTCAATTTATGCTTAAATTCGTAAATAAATAAAAAATAATTCGTCAGCCTAATGCTTATCTTCACATACCGGTATAAGTGTGCTAACTGGAAAGGTAAATGGATGTTTATTCAATTATAGAGTACAGCCTAGCAAAAAGATTGATTATTTTAAGGTAATTTTTCACAACTTTTTTGGCAAAACGGCCGTGAAATTGTCTTTGGGTTGGCCTTGAAAAGGCCTTGCAAATGGTTTCATCTCTGGTGTACGAACCCTACAATGAGCAATAAGGTAAATCACATGGTTACTACAGCCACTAACTAAATTACTAAATTTCAACTTTACGGACAGCATAGAATTTTTTTTTGTGAAATTACAGTAGCTACAAAATAATATTGAGCAAATATCACCGTATTCACATCGTACTTTGAATATTCGAAAAATTCCGACAAACGAAATTACGTTCAAATTCAAAATCAAACAAATACTACAGATTTACAAATTTTCGATAGGCTACAATGACTAAAGATGGAAAAAAAATATAATCGCCCTGTCTTCATCAGGCCGCAAGAAGCTTATTTACATTGTCCGACGTGCATCGATCATTAGTTAGAAATAGCAGACAACCTGGTATTTCTAACTAACAATCGATGCACGTCGGACAATGTAAATAAGCTTGTTGTGGTGGCCTGATGAAGACAGGACTACTTTATTTGTTCCATCGTTAGTCATTGCAGCCTGTCAAAAATAAGTAAATCGTTAGATTCACTATTCACACAATTTTTTCAACAAAACATTAAGCTGTGTCACAGACAGTCTCCGGACCCAACAAAGTTTTAGCCTTTTCTGCCACACTTCTTTCCCAAAGATAACTAAATACAGCCACACTGTTTTAGCTACAAAAGACATGTGTTTAGCGGTCACCATTCTCACATAGATACAGTATTTCATCTGGAAAAAACGGACGTTGAATCTTCGTGGACGACACACCAGCATGTCTCTCCACCTCTTCATAATGTTTTTTGTTAACTTCAACAGTAAGCCTTTTTTGCTTTAACTAACACAATGAAAAGAGCTTTTTTTTACACACCAAAAAAACATTTTTTTAACATTTGAAAGGTAGTTGGAGGCACAAACTAACCACAAACCAAGTAGTCCTATTCGTAATTAAGCCAGAACACCATTTACGGTGACAGTAAACAGCGTATGTCCAATTCAGCTCTTTCTGTGCCAGGGCTGTAAGCCTACACACAAATCTTATGACGAAATCCAAACTGTATTGCTGTATTATGACCCGACAGCAAGAAATGAACAGTCGAGTTTTAAACGCTTTGTTTTCTCAGCTAGGACGAGCTACATCGCATCGTGTAACGAACAAACGGGGCAAAAAAAGAACCTCTATCGAGTACGCCCCGTCATTCAAGGATTAATAATGCACAAAAAAAATACTACAGTTAGCTTACATACGGATTGAAGGTAGAGAATATACAACTTTTTTTTCTTCATATTTTGGTCAAAAAGAACATTTTGCCGGCCCCCAGCCAAGCCGGCTAAAAATGGTTTCTTTTTGATAATTTAGCATTACATTCCTCGAATGTGATGTTCCCCTGGACGTTTCTTCTGCTGTGCAGCCGCCTGCTTGCATGCCCCTGCTGCGCATGCGCGTGGCAGTCCTCCCTTATAAAAGCAACAGCGCGCACGCTATCGGCATTCATTTTACTCTCAATGTGTCAGGTGGTGACTCGAGAGGGGAGGCAGGGCGGGAGTAAGGTTAAGTATGTTTTAGGCAAAAAGAAACCATTTTTAGCCGGCCTGACTGGGGGCCGGCAAAATGTTCTTTCTTTGTTGCCAAAACATCTTAACCTGATAATTTAGCATTATCAGGAGACCTCGTCACGTTCGGTGGTGTGCACCGCCTTAACGAGCGCCCCGGGATGCAAGCAGGCTCTTCCCCAAAAAGTTGTTGAAAACTTCGCTCTTTGTCCAGAACAGGTGGTAACCTCGAAGTTAAGTCACTATCCCTCTTCGTTGGTTGGCTTGTTTCCATGGTGAATGTTTAGCTTCTATCGTGGTTGGCTTGCTTCTGCTTCGTTCTGAGTGCTTAAGGGGAATTGGCTACTGTACAGGTAGCGGCAATAGATCGCAGCTGGCATATTCCCTTCACGCACACGATCTTGCATCAGGTTGTGTGGGGGGGTCGATGGATTCCTTCAAGATGCTGGTGTGAGGATTGCTTCGATCGGAAGGCATTGTTGGCAGTTGATGATGTGGAGATTGTCCTGAATATCAAAAGTTACCAAGGGTCAATAAGTTTTTTTTTTTTTTTTTTTTTTTTTGCAGTTTCATACGTTAGATTGCGAGATAGTGAAGAGGAGAAGTTGGTTTCTTCCAACTCGTCGGTTTTTATTTTATTTTATTTATTTTTTTTTGGACAATGGAAGGACTCGGGTGGTTGTCTTCGAAGACTTTGAAGAAAACCTGTGTTGGATTCAGTCGGACTTGGGTCTTTCTTGGAGCCAGTTAGCCGAAGGGATTGGATGAATGGAGGGTACTGTCGGATGAAGAGCTTGTTATATGAAGGATAGAATTTCCGTGTTGAGCTTCAGTCAAGTTGGGAATATGAGGCGAAGTCTTGTGCCAACTGGAAGGTAGGGGAGGCGGGAGGCAACGTGGTTTCAATGAGAAGAGCTCCTGTACCCTGGTGACGAGCAACGGTTGCGGCGGACAGGAGTTGAGGCTCGCTCCTGTTGGTTACGTTGGCCGGAGCGGGAGCGAGGGAGATCGGGCCGACGGGGCTGTTCGTTTCTCGGCAGAAAGTAGGAGTTGACTTTCGGACGATTTTAAGCTGGAACTAAGAGGCGAAGTCTTGTGCCGGCTGGAAAGCAGGAAAGGAGCTGCGGCAGTCAGAAGTTGCGGCTCGGTCCTGCCGGTTGCGTTGTTGTAGCGGAAGCGAGGGGGAGTCGGGCCGAAAGATAAGATGGTTCCTCGGCTGAAAGTAGGAGACAGTTTCAGGTGGAATGGCGGCACTGTGCGGAGCGGGCAGGGGCCGGGCCACGGCGTTCGAGGGACTAGTGCAGGACCACATCGAGGCAGGGTGGCAGCCGAAAGATCAAATAAACCTGATGAAGAGAGCCCACAGTTGGGACCGGCTAGAATGGATGGCGTTCCCGCAAGCATGAAGGGAAGTCGGGCAGATTATGGATGGTAAGTAGCATAAGGTAGTGTATCCGGTGGTCGGCTGGTATGGGCAGGCCGTCTAGGTGGCGGGCGAATGAAAGGCAGGAGACGGGAGGGCGGGCAACCGTCTATGAGACCAATTCGATTGGTTAGTGGATGACGAAAGACGAGAGGACAGGTGGAGAGGGGAGCTTCCAGCTGAGCGTGCTTTCATCTTGTTCGCGACGGCATCATAACAGGAAGGCAGATGAAAGGTGGGGAGCGGGGAAGAGGCTTTCAGCTTAAGGGGCTTCCAACTTGGACTGGGATGGCATCTCGGCCATAAGGCGGGCGGGAAACGTCGGAGCAGGCCGAGCCGGGACGGGGGGGGGAGTGCTTGGTTGACCTTTATCACGGTGGAGGGCAGCAACACTTGGGTGAAAGACGAGTGAGTGCGTAGAGCAAGGAGCGGTATCTGGTAGATCCTTCCAAAGTGTAAAGCAGCAACACCCAAGCGAGCGGGCGAGAGATAAGTGAGTGCGTGGGGTGAAGAACGATAGTTTGGCAGGTCTCCTCTGTGGTGTAAGACGGCAACACCCGGGCGAGGTGGGTGAAAGACGAGTGAGTGCGTAGAGCGAGGAGCGGAAGCTCGGCAGACCTTCTCCATAGTGTAAAGGGCAACACCCGGGGAAGGTGGGTGAAAGACGAGTTGCTTGGAGCGAGGAACGCTGGCTAGGTAGATTCTCGTCATTGTGCGGGTGAAAGATGCACTAGTGCGTGGGGTGAAGAACGATGGTTTGGCAAATCTTCTCCACAGTGCAAAACGGCAACACCCGAACAAGCCGGGCGAAAGACGTAAGGCAGTGAAAGACGAGTGAGTGTGTGGAGCGGGGAATGACGGCTTGACAGGTCTTCTCCGTGGTGTAAGACGGCAACACCCGAGCGAGGCGGGTGAAGGATGAGTGACTGCGTAGAACGAGGAGCGGTAGCTCGGCAGACCTTCTGCATTGTGTAGACGGCAACACCCGGGGAAGGGAAAGACGAGTTGCTTGGAGCGAGGAACGTTAGCTTGATAGGCCTTCATCACGGTGCGGGATGAAAAAGCGTCCGTGCAAGGTGGGTGAAAGACGAAGGAGTGCGTAGAGCGAGAAATGCAGGCATGGCAGATCTTTGTTAAGGT
Organism: Lithobius niger; assembly: GCA_023313725.1. Taxonomy (NCBI): domain Eukaryota; kingdom Metazoa; phylum Arthropoda; class Chilopoda; order Lithobiomorpha; family Lithobiidae; genus Lithobius; species Lithobius niger. The sequence continues at coordinate 34,919 of JAHWFP010070237.1, read as the reverse complement.
TCAAACGGCAGCTCCCGGGTAAGGGGTGTAAAAGACGAGTTGCGTGGAGCGAAGAATGCTGGCTCGGTAGATCTTCATCATTGTGCGGGATGGAAACACCCGAGCAGGGCGGGTGAAAGACGAATGAGCGTAAGGAGCGAGGGATGCAGGCTTGGCCGACTTTCAGCATGGTGCAGAACGGCAACATCTGGGAAGAGTGTAGATGACTGAGTACATGGGGCGAGAAGTTCAGATTGGTTGATCTTCCTTGTGAAATCGTCAGACTAAATCCAAGACGGACGAAAGACGGGAGCTTGTGAGATCTTCGACATAGTCGTGACAGCTACTTCATCAGTGAGGCGGACGAAAGACGGTGAGGGAACCGGAGGCAGGGGCCGGCGGTGGGTGATCTAGTTCGCACTGCTTCCACGGCAGGACTGGTGAGATGTGGAGCTTCAATGTCGTGGCGGGAGAGGCGAGAGGCCTAAGCAACAACTCAAACTCGATGGCGTCATCCCGGCTATGGGCAGACCGGAGATGGGCCGAAGAGTGGAGCGTGCGGTTAGCTACGGCATCAGTGAGGCGGACGAAAGACGGCGAGGGAGCCGGAGCAGGGGCCGTCGATGGATGATCCAGTTCACAATTGCTTCCATGGCTGGACTGGTGAGCTGTGGAGTTCCAACGTCGTGGCGGGAGAGGCGAGAGGCCTCGCAACAAACCAGACTCGACGACAATGTCCCGGCTATGGGCAGACCGGAGACGGGCCGAAGAGTGCAGCGTGTGGCGATGGGACGGCAGTACCTAAGCTGCGTGTCGAAGAGTGGCACGGCTGAAGACAGGAACAGCAGAGCTGGAATCTTCCATGCTGGCGGTCATCACGGTGGAAGTTCACAGGAAAAACGGACGAAAGACGAGCAGGGCTAGAGTCATCCAGACGTCTGGTAATGGAGAAGGCAGCATTCGACGACTTGATTTTCGCTCGAGACGTGGGGCCAGCCACGGTCGAGACAGGCAGCAGGAGGTGCAACCGGCTTCCAACTTGGTTCACTCAAAACGTGGGTTCTAGCCAGGAGTGAGACGAGCAGCAGTAGACAGCAACGAATGACTTGATTTTCACTCGAGATGTGGGGTAAGCCACGTTCGAGACAAGCAGCAAGAGGTGCAAACGGCTTCTGTCTTGGTTCACTCAAAACGTGGGTTCAAGCCACGAGTGAGACGAACAGCAGTGGACAGCAACAGGTGACTTGATTTCCCCTCGAGGTAGAATACAGCAACGGCAGAGGGAATGCAGATGTCTTCCAACCCTACTCTTCACTCAAAGCGTGGGTTTAAAGCCACGAATGAGACGAGCAGCAGCGTGAGACAGCAATTGTTGTCTTGAATTTCAGTCGATGTGTGGGGTGAGCCACGGGTAATTATGTAAAATAATTATGTTCAGATCTAAAAAATATAAAATAAAATTAATAATATTATTATAATATATAGAAATAAATTGAGATATATATATATAACGAGACAAGCGGCAGGCGTGACGATGGCATCCAGCTTGGATCTTCACTCAAAACGTGGGATTTAGCCACGAATGAGACGAGCAGCGATGGAGAGCAAGTGTTGGCTTGATTTTCGTTCGAAACGTGGAGTGAGCTACGTTCGAGACAAACGGCAGCCGTGATGATGACAACCAGCTTGGTTCTTCACTCAAAAACGTGGAAATTAGCCACGAGTAAGACGAGTAGCGGTGGGCAGCAACTGTTGACTTGATCTTCACTTGATAATGAACAAGGTGGTGAAATCAAAGCACGGTAGCAAGTTCGATCGAGGTTGAAAACAATCGATCTGAAATGGGAGTAAGGCGGGTCGCTTGCAATGCGGTACATCCGGGAAACTGCTACGAGAAGCGGCCGAAAGCTGGAGCTCCGTCGAGGCGTGGCGGCGGGAAGGGCGGGCCGGTGGAGGGAGTGTTTTTCGGCTGAAAGAGAAGCTGACGGGACCCACCGTGGTTGCGGGTGCAGCCGGCCGGAACAACGATGAGCGACCGAGCAGGGTTACGTCGGCAGCTTGCGTACGGACTTCAGCAGATGATGGTAGGCCGTTCGGCAACAAGGGCGTGCTTCCGTCCAAAAGTTGAAAGCCGAGGGATGTCGCGGGTGCGAGTGCAGCCAGCCGGAATGGTGACAGGCGTCTGAAAAGATTGGCGTTGACAGCTTGCGTACGGACTACGGCAGTTGCCAGTGGCAACACGGGCGAAGAGAGTCTTGAATCGGATGAAAGAAAATGGCAGGGATCGGATCGACGGCGGCGTGGTCGAGGGCGGAGGTCCAACGGATGCCAAAGGTGAAAGCGGTCATCTGCGGACGAAGGAGAGACATGAGGGGGAGCAGGTGAAGCGAGGGCTTCGGTTGCGGCGGCCAACATCGGGTTTGGAAACCAATTTTCGTGTGAAAGCGGGGAACTATTTTTCGGCGCGAGGTGACGTGGAGACACCTCTGGAGGAAAATGAATTGCCGATAGCGTGCGCGCTGTCGCCTTTATAAGGGAGGACTGCCGCGCGCATGCGCAGCAGGGGTATGCAAGCAGGCGGCTGAACAGAAGAAGAAACCTCCAGGGGAACATCACATTCGAGGAATGTAATGCTAAATTATCAGGTTAAGATGTTTTGGCAACAAAGAAATAAAGATTTTTTTGTAGTAGTGTACCACCTTAAAATAATCTGACCATTCGACACATTGTAGTCAGAAAATTCAAATTCAAATTTCACAATGGTATTTATTTTGCCAGCTGGAGAATTAAGAGTCGACAAATGATTTTTGTGTTATTTTTTAAACCACGTTTTTCTTAACTAAGAAGAGTTATAAGGGTTTCACTTCATTCTGAGTTGAGTCTGAATTGTCCTTTATTAACTCACATTTCACTTCTGATGTAGTCAGTTTGTGGATTGATGCCACCAGTGTGTCAAGGTTTGTCGTCTCACTTAGCCATCTCAACACAAAGTCGACTGTCTTGAAGATGTTCCGTATTTGTCACTGGCCTCACCTTGAGTTTCTGACATCCGAGTACATCTTTCCTGCAAGATGAAATGAGCTATGATGAACAAACAGCAAAAAGACTTGTAGCCTACTAGTTAAATTTTACCATAGGCCAAGGCTTATCTGACTGAAACATTAGCATGTATGAATTCAAATTTTGCCTGGTGTGAACTGCTTTCCAAGCAAAAAAGTAGTAAATTTTTCACAGTAAAATACTCACTTTCCCTTTTAGTGGATTAGGGGAGCTGTAAAGAATGAAAATTTATTTCACATCTGGCAATCAATGTGTCCCTTTGGTTTCAGTTAGTACTTGGGTAGAGGAATCTAAAAATCTCGTGACACAAACAAAAGGGGAGAAAACCCGAATTTTTCTGGCAGTCAAAATTGGTTTCTATTGCCTTACCGGAAACATATTCTACCTGTAAAGTTCTTGCATTCAGTTCCTGGATGCTCCTTATCTCTCTTGAGGTTTTTCTCTGTCCGGCTACGCCCAACTGCGCAAACCCCACTGTGGATGCGTGATGCATAGCCCTCCTATAAAAGCTTTCGGCATGGGACGGCCGCCATCTTTTTTCATCTCGATATGTCATGGTGGTGACTCAAGAGGGAAGGTAGGGTGGGTTTACAGGTAGTATACATTTTTAGTTAGGCGATAGAAACTAATTTTGGCTGCTGGAAAAATTCAGGTTTCTACTTGCCGACACGAAAATATTTACTACCAGTAAATTTCTTCATTTACAGTTGACCTCATCAATTGCGATGGCGGGCACCACTTTCACGGGTTATCCTGCGTTGCGAGCTTGGACCCCCAAAAAGTTAACAAAATTCGCACTTTATTATATAATAAACAGAAACAGGATTATTGGTTCTCTTTTGTAAAATGTGGTGGTCCTGAAAAGGGCAGTTTTTTTTAGAGATGAGGTCTTCGTTTTCCTTAAGGAGGTTGGATGACACATGCGACTATGGACCCCACACAGTGTAGCCCATTTTCCTGTCTTGACTTATCCCTAAAGTAGTGGCTTGTAAAAACTGTTCGACTTTTCCATGATGCGGCTTGGAGGATTTCCGGAAGGAGATTTGGTTGTGAAATACCCATGATGTTGATAGTGCCCTGAGTTTATGTGCTGTGACCTTGATGTTATTGTCGGTGCAGTTAATGTTCAGATCATCGCAGGCCTTGTGGATGATTCTCTTGATCCAATTTACGACTTTGACGTTGACTCTTTTTGCGAATGGTAGGAAGAGTTGTGTGCGGCCTCTGCGACACTCGGCGTCCTAAGTTCTCGTGATGTAGTAGGTGGACAGTGTTCTTTCTGGTTCATCATCAATAATGTTGGTAAGAGCTGGAATGATGATTGGCTTTGAAGGCTCTGAGGGTCTTTGAGTCTTGGCACGGAAGTCTGGACGTGGCATCAGATGGATGAATTTGCAGTCGTCGCAAAAGGTGTAAACAGGGGCACTTAAAGAGAGCTTGCATTCCGCTACATCGAAGGCTTACTGCTAAGGTGGTCAGGAAAACCGTCTTTCTTGTGAGATGGTTGATGTGACAGGTTTGTTTGGGTTAATATGGCTCTTTCATCAGGGGCTCCAAGCCTGTGGGTAGGTACCAATCAGGAAAGGTGCGGTGAATGGAACGACGTTCCACTTTAAAGGTCTTCCGGAGAGTTGAAATTTTGAAGTTTTCTAGAAGGTGAGCATTGCCAGCAGCTTTGATGACTGTGTTTAATACCGATTTCGCATTGGTAAATTCAATCGGCCAGGCCGGACTGGGGCAGGCCGGCCCGTTTTCGCGTTAGTTAATTCTTCGGCTCGCTGATCACGAGTTACAGCAACGCCACGTGTCGGTTTGTGGTACTTGACACGTTCCACTTTCTGCCGATACACTGCAGCACCATTCATAAACCAATCTGATTTAAGCGGCGCTGGCCGGCTCCGTCCCTAATTTGATTTCGCGTTGGTTAATAAAGTGGTCTTGGCCGTGCCTGGCGTGGCCAGGCTCACACCACTGGTGTGAGCCAGGCCGCCTCTTGAAATACCGGCCCGGCCTAGGCCGGCCCAATTTCGCATTGGTTAATAAAATAGTGCACAGCCCTCCTTGGCACGGCCAGGGCCACTTGAATTTACCAATGCGAAATCGGCATAAGACAGAGCGATAGACCAGGACTGTAGAACCTTTGAGTCCGTCTTTGAACAGGTCGTTGAAGAAAACTAAGAGTTCAGGTAAAGAGGGACGGATTGGATTAATCTTCCTTGCATTACACCAATGAAACTATCGTTTCCAATGACTGTTATAGATTTTGTTTGTGGAATCCCTGATGGCATTGCTTGCGATTCTCGTGGCTTGTTCATCATGATGAATGCCTGTCATTTTGATGAGTCGATTGATAGTTGCCATCCGTGCAAGTGCAGACTGTTGGAAGGAGTTTGAATGTAGGGAAGAGGTAGGCATGTAGGTTATTCCATGGGAATGTCAGCATGTCGACAATGCTTCATCGTCTGGAATCGGACTGATGAAGTGGGGAAGTCTGGCATTGTGCCTTGTGGTGATAGGTCGATCATAGGTCTTGAAAAGATATTCACAAATTGGCTTCTTTAGTGTCCACTCCCCTGATGGTGGTTTCTGCCGGGAAAGTGTGTCGGCTATACATTCCGATTTTCTCGGATAGGAAGTGGGAAGATCATCGTATCCAAAGTCTGGCTGAGAAGAAAGATGTCTGACGTTATTTTTGATGTAACTTGTCGAGAACGGGTTCCACCTGCTTTCCGATTGTAGGCGACTGCGGTTGTGTTGTCAGCCTGAATCTGGACTATTTTGCCTGCAACAAGGTGCTGAAAATGATGGAGTGCGTTGTGGATGGATTTTAGCTCCAGCACGTTGGTGCGGTCGGAGGTGTTGGGAGGCCAAGTTCCTGATGCTTCGTGATGTTGGATGTGGGCCAACCATCTGTTGGAGGTTGTGTCCGTCAAGAGGACTAGGTCTGGGGTGGGTTCGGGAGTGTGACGGGTCAGCGATAGGTTGTGGGGTATTGATCACCATTGGAAGGTTTCCCAAGGGAACATCTCGTCGGTTGGTTTCGTTGCCTTTGAAGACGAGATGATCCATCCCCACGTGTCGATACGATAGTGGTGGAAAGGGCGAGTCATCCATCTGCCATTAGGGGACAAGAGTCTGAGTGCCATGGAGTCCATTTTTTCTATTAGATAGTTCAGGACGTCAGGGAGTGAGTCGACGACATTTGGAAAGACTTACAGTGAAGGAGAAGGTCGAGGAGTCTTTCTTCAGAGGGCATTACGGTTGCAGAAGAGAGGTTGAACTGAACTCCGAGGAATGTGAAGAGTTAAGATACCGTTAGTCATGATTTTTTGAGATTGATGCCGAACCCAAGAGAGTTGAGAAGGTTTAACGTGTATTGTTTGTTCGCAAGGAGTTGTTGTTTTCATTGTTTAGGAGCCAATCGTCTAGGAATGCACTTCCAGTGGTCTGGCGTTGGTGAAGGTGCCCTAGAAAGGGCAAGTGTAAAAATTCTTGGTGTGGCATTTAGTCCGAAAGGGAGGCATTGGAATTCGAAAAATGTTTTGTTGTACATGAACCTGGAGGGGTGGAGAGTAACATGTAGGTGGGCATCTTCGACATCGACGGAGAAGGCCCCCCCCGCTGGCTTCCGCAGCCCGCCCCCCGCGGGGCGGCGGGGGGGCGAGAATTTTGCTTCTCTGCATTAAAATATGCTAGTCACAGCGAGAGGAAAGGGCCTGCAAAATGAAAGCAAGGAATCTCAAGAAAGGGACCAAAAATGGTAAGCCTCTTCGTGCCCTTTCGCTGAAAGTTGCCCCTGCCGTCTCGGATGTCTGTGTACACTACTGGGCTTGAACGATAGTCGAATCGATTACAGGGTCTCCATTTTGAAGTGATGATTTTCCATGAAGGGATTGAGAGGTTTCAAGTTGAAAATCATTCCGTCGCCTCTGTATTTCTTCGGTTTCAGGAAGATTGAGCTGTAGAATCCAGGCTTGAAAGGGTTTCGACATTGAACGAATTGCAGCTTCCAAGGGCTGCAATCTCCTGAGTGAGAACAGGCGAAGGTTTTGTTGCAAAGGGACAAGGAGGTGGAGAAATGAGACGAGATTTGGAGAAGAATGTTGGCCAAAAACCGAGGGAGATGATGGAGAGGATGGTTTTGTCCGTTTTAAGCTTTTGCAAGGTGGGGAGAAAATGTCGAAGTCAGCCTCCTACCGGAAAGCAAGAAATTGTGTAATTGATGGTGTGGCGTGCTCCTGTTGCTGGAAGGAGTACTTGCTGCGCCTATCCGGAGTGGCGCTGAGTTTCTGATTGTTGTTATGGGACTGGTTTCTTCGAAATGGCTGGTTGTCATGGGAGTGGGAAGACCCAGAGGAGTGGTAGGAACTAGAGTGTTGAGTAGCCTTCGAATGCTTGGGTTGTTGGCCGGCATGTTGGTTCTTCAGGACCGGAGGCTTTGAGAGCATCGGATTTGAGTGAGACTTTGATGCACCTGGCTTTGGTTTCCGGAAAATGTCAAGATGAGGAGCCAGGGATAGAACGAGTCCTCTGAAGAGGGTTTCCAATTCATGTACAGGCTGATACGGAGGACATGCTTCGTGGAACCGTTGAGGTTGGAAGCCGTGCCAAGAGCGATGTCCCGAAGGAGCAAGCTTAATAGTGCCTTTGTGAGCCAGTTGAAGGAGTGGAATGTGGAGAAAGAAGCCTTTCTGCAGTGTTCGATGATTAAATAATAAAGATGCTTGGCTTTGCAATGGTTGGATTCGGTTGCCTATCTTTCACAGAGAACATTGATGGCAGTACCGAGTACGTCAGCCTGAGAAGCTGCCCTTAGACCCAAACGAAGGAATTTGTAATTTTTCTTGAGGATAGCAATAGGAATTTCTGCTTTCTTGGGTATGTAGAGGGCTGTTCCGAAGTCCAGTTTGGTCTCGGCGGACAGAAATTCAGACTTGATAAGTGGCAAGGTGCCGGGGTTAGCAGTGCCATCACCACGAGCATGGAAAAGACCAAGTTTCACGGCCTTGTCTGGGGGGAGGTGGGGGCCTGGCCAGTAAGAGGGGTTTACCTTTCCCCAGCACAGATCCACCGGTGCGAACGAGTGTTATGAGTAAGGTGGTGGACTGACCAATTTTGGCACGTTGGCTGTTGTTATTATCCCTTAATCCAAATCCAAAGCCAGTGTTCAGTCCTCTGTTTTTGGTTGGTTCAGAAGAGGATGGCTTCTAACAGAATCGGTCAGAGAAGATTGCTTCAACTGTCTTACGAAGGTCGAAGAGTGGAGTGGCTGTCGGATCGTTGTCGGCTTGAAATGAGTCATCGAAAGAGTCGTGGGGATGAGGATCAAAGTTGACTTGACGGTTGTTATGTCAGTGAGACTCTTCAAGGGTGGATGCTGAGTCGAAGCCGTCTTTGGAAAGGGGAACCGGGTGATGGCAGACGAGAAGCCGGAACTTGTGGTCGCTGACAAATTGGATCAATATTAATAGGCTTGACCGGTGACGTTTTGAATCGGAGATCCTGGGGGAGGGGGGGGGGGAGTGTTTCCTTTCCCGTGAGGAGTTTTAGGAGGACGAAACCCATTCCTGGACAAACGAATGACGACGACGAAGGTGGCGCTTGTTTGGAGGGTTTGACTTTGTAATCGAATTTTCGATTGGCGCGATCTATTAAGGCTTGAATGACATTTGCAGACAGTTGCTGAGTGCCAGATGTGATTGCCAAAGGATGGGATGAATGGGAAGACAGATCCAATTGGCTGGTGCCGTTCATGTTCTCTGGTTGAGAAGGCCACAGGTTTACTTGATGCCGGAGGGGGAGGTGAAGGTGAAGCCGAAGGTGAGCATAATGAAGGAGACGAAGGGTGTCGCTGTCCGGGAAGAGGCGATGTGCATGCAGAATTTAGCAGGGCAGCAGACGACTAAGGAAGTCGGGATGGCGAAGGATACGGCCTAACGACGACTTCAGCGTGTTCAGGTGGAGGGCTGAACGGAGGCGAAGGGAAAGTGTGCGACACCGCAGGATCCTCTGGTCGAGCCATGGCTAGGCTACTGGCATAGGGTGTTGTCCTTTGGGGCGAAAGCCTTCGGGCGAAGGGTCGTCTTGGAGAGAGAGAAGGGGAGACCGTCTTGGACGGGAGCTTAAGGAAAAGATATGGCGCCGTCCCGTGCTGAAAGCTTTTATAGAAGAGCTGCGCATACGCAGTGGGGTTTGTGCAGCTGGGCGCATCTGGACAGAGAAAACCCTCAAGAGAGATTTCAGGAACATCCAGGAGAGCGCATCCAGGAACTGAATGCAAGAAATTTACAGGTAGTATATATTTTTATGCCGGCAAGTAGAAACAGTTTTTTTGGCTATAACTCCTTAAACATCAACAAATCAAAATCATAATTTGAAGCAATAACGTTCAAGTGATAAGAAAAAGTAATATACCCCAAAATCGTATTGAAAGTATATCACCCTTATTTATGCGAAAGCTTTATTCAGTTTTTTGTTATAGGGTCGAAGCTTTTCAACTTATATAGGGACTGTCCTACACATATTTAAACATTAGATAGGGACAGTTCGATGTGATTGGTTGGGGTTGAGGCGATTTTCCCAGTTCTAGGCCACTAAGCCGCCCACTTGCCACCCTAGGCACTAGGGATCAGGATATGCCTGATAATGCCCTGCACTACTATTGTAAATGCAGGTACTGGTTGGGATTGGGGGAGGTGGGACCCGTCTCCCAGACCACCAGTGGGGCCGCACCTCGTGCTACTAAGTTTTCGGATTTTGGTACCGGGCATTTTAACTGCGCCACAATCACCGGGTCCAGATTCCAAGAGTTTTCGCAGCCATGCCCCTTTAGCAGGTACGACTGTTACTAACAATCAGTTTCCTTATCAGCTATCCCTCCAGCCGCGGGGTCCAACACAAACCATCTAGCCCGTGCGAGTCCATCCCGAAGCACCCGAACACCACTCTGAGGTGGAGTCGGTTTAGTTTATGCCAGGTATTAGATAGGGACAGTGTGAAACTTGTTAAGTCTATCATGCGCGGACCTGACACTGAAAGGAAGGTGCGTAACCTGTTCCGGGCTTGAGGAGATGATGGTACAGCGGTGAAATTCAAATTCAAAGTAAAATTAAAGTCAATCAAAATAATGCTCTTTTCACATCCAAAACACTCTCACTGCTGGCAAGTTTTCTTTGGAGGCCTGATGAAGACAACAAGGAGTTGTCGAAAATTTGCCAGCAGAGAGGGACAGTGGGGAAACTAGTTAAGCCGATCATGCGCATACCTGACACTGAAAGGAATGGTGCGTAACCTGTTCCGGGCTTGAGGAGATAATAGTATAGCTGCAAAATTCAAATTCATATTCAAAGTAAAATTAACGTCAATCAAAATAATTGCTCATTTTCACATCCAAAACACTCTAGTCTTCTGTTCGTTTGGTCGAATACAAAAAAAGGAGGCGTGATGAAGGACAAGAGGGAGTTGTTGAAAATTTACCAGACTGTGTGAGTGTCTTAGATGTGAAAATAGGCGTTATTTTGATTGACTTTAATTTGATTTTCGCCTAGTCACACACTATGAACTAACAATGTTTTTCGGGGATTCAACGTGAGTGCTCTACAGCCCGAAATGGACACGCTTAGGCATTTCTTAAAGATTGAGATCTATTCTTTCCATCAAGGATCCACCACGCGTTGTAACGGGGCAGCACGGAGAGCTCGCATAAGTAAGCATTTTTGGGCGACAAAAACAAATTTTACTGTGAACAATTTATGTTTTTGTCCTACCCAAAAATACTCTCTCTTTTAGCTGAATTTGTCCCAACAGAAGTGGGTACAATGTAGCACCCACAGCAAACAGTCAATAACTACATTAACACCTAACAATTATTTCTTGTCTGTATACCTTGTACGGTTGATCCAGCGACAACGAAGGATCAAAGGCACCTCAGCTTGGATAGTTGGTGTGAGAGATCTGAAGTAATGGCTGGTCAAGGTTGTCTGATGTCTCCGTGAAGCAATGGCAAGGAACTCATCGAATGGAAATACTGCCACCAAGGCCGACTAGGACGAATGCTTGCAATTCATGCACCCTGATTTCTAGATTTCCCATCAAGCCAGGAGGAAATAATGAAGATGGCCTACGACTAAGAGGTCATTGGTTGTTACAAGTTTTCCGTTAAGATCGGATGAGAGGTAGCGATTCCGCTGGTTGGGAGCTGAGCTGCGGTTGTTTCCACCGCATCTGCCATAATTTGATGATCTCCCTCGAAAGGGCTTCTGGTTGTAATACTGTTCGTCTTGGTAAGACTGATTCCGTTGTCGGTGACCGTCATTTCGATAGTTTTGCCAGTTGTAATATTGCCTGATTTGGATTGTTGGCTTTGCTTATTTTCTTTGGGTTTTCGGGACACGTCCAGATGCAGAGCAAGTTTTGGGATCAACCCAGGGTAATACAAAAAAGAACAGAGGTACGAGACTTATTTTCAATATTCGGTGCCTGAACAGTTCTATCTCCTTAGATATTTCAAGACATAGGAGACTTTGGCGTCAGTGAGGGAGGCGATTCAACCGGTAGAATTTAAGACTTCAATCGACCTAGAGGACGCCTACCTCCACATCCCATTCCGGGAGTCCATCCAACAGTTGTTTCGGTTTGTGTGCCAGGGAGTCGCCTACCAATGCCAAGTACTTCCGTTCGGCTTGTGTACGGCCTCTTATGTTTTTACGCGCATCCTTAAGGCGGTGCTGGGGTTCCTTCACCAAAGGGGAATCCGGACCCACGCGTAGCCTATCTCGACGATTGGCTAATTCGGAATTCGGACAAGACTTGTTGGGCGTGGACATCGAATTTTGCGACACGACAACGTCTAGGTCTGAGTATCAACCACACCAATTCACGACTGATACCGAGTCACATCATTCAGTTCCTAGAGCTCAATTCTACCTGTCTGATTTTTTTGATCAGACCATGGGACCGGGTTTTTTTTTGGGGGGGGGGGGGGCAAAAGGTTTTTTTTTGTAGACCTTTGTTAAAAATAATAACTTTTCCTTCATGTACTTTTGGGGACTTTTGCAATTGTGGAAAAGTTTTTAACCAAAAAAATGGGTCCCCCCCCCCCCCCCCCCACGGTAGAACCACTACTGATCCTGGTCCACTAAGAATAGTCATATAACCTCGTTTATCATTTATAGTTAACTTAGCTGTTTTATCACTTTGCCAGTTAACTGAAATGCCTACTACATCCAGCTAGACTTAATAGTTTTAATACCCACCGCGCAAGCTAATAGAAAACACCAGACCATACAGAAAATAAATTCCCCCAAAAAAGCCAAAATAACAATTTTCATCAGCACGTTAAAATGCTCTTGATTATAAATTTACACTGTCACTAATAAAATGTCATGTTTATAAATGTCATTGAGTATTTAAAGGAAGCACTTACTCAGCTACAACAATGTTTCTGTCAACACAGTTTTACATTAAGACTATATCTGGAAATTCTGCACCTGGTATTGACGAGGTTTCACCCAAACTTCTTGAACCTATACAGTCTTTACTAGCACAGCCTTTATCGCATATTATTAACTCATCTTTTAAAGACGGCCATTTTCCTGAAGAGTTAAAAATAGCTAAAGTCACTCCAATTTACAAAGATGGTTCCCGACCTGATGTCAGTAATTATAGGCCGATATCTGTGCTTCCGTACTTCTCAAAAATCTTTGAACGTGTTATGTATAATAGACTAATAACCTTTTTAGAAAAACACAAATTATTGGTTGAACAGTTTGGCTTTCGGCATAAGCGCTCCACACAGCTTGCTCTTACAAGATTGATTGATGCTGCTATCAAAGGTGTAGAAAATCAGGAATTTTTCATTGCTATTTTTTTAGACCTCAAAAAAGCTTTTGACACTATTGATCACAATATCTTATTAACCAAATTAGACTTCTATGGAATACGGGGTGTTGCACATTCTTGGATTAAAAGCTATTTAACCAGTAGAAAACAACTTGTTAATATCTGCAACACCCACAGCGACCAAAAAAGCATTACTTGTGGTGTCCCCCAAGGATCGATTCTTGGCCCACTTTTGTTTATTCTTTACATAAATGATATTATTCAGGTATCTAATATTATTAAATACGTTTTGTTTGCTGATGACACCACAACACATGCAGCAAATAGAAATTTCAATGAGTTGCAATGTACTATTAACAACGAACTTGCAAGAGTTACAACTTGGCTTCTCGAAAACAAGCTAACTTTAAACGTTTCAAAAACGAATTATATGGTTATATGTCCTCAGCAACGTCGTTATGATAAAACACAACTAAACATTAGTCTTCAAGGTGTGCAGTTAAAACAAGCAACTCATGTGAAGTTCCTTGGAGTTACCATTGATGACCATTTATCATGGAACGAGCATATCAGACAATTACGAAGCAAGCTGTCACGGAGTGTTGGAATCTTAAGACATTTGAAACAATACCTAAACTCTCGAACACTCTTGATGTTGTACAACTCATTTATCTTGCCTTACTTTAATTATTGTAGTGTAGTCTGAAGCAACACTTCCCAGAGTAACCTTCATAGGCTTCATTTAATTCAGAAAGCAGCAGTTAGAGTATTGACCTTTGCCAGACGCTTTGACCATACAACTCCACTCTTCATTGCACAGAAGATTCTACCAGTTTGCAAACATATAATCAAATTATTTTCACATACAAAACCTTGAAAAATCTTATACCATACAAATTTGAGGAAACTATATACAATTATAATCTCCATAATCACCAGACCTGGACAGCCGGAATGCTTCATGTGGCGTACCACAGAACCAAACTATCACAGTGTAACTATAGCAACCGGGCCATGCGCCAATGGGATATGTTACCTGAGCACCTAAAGCAATTGTCATCCCTGCATTCGTTCAAATCTAATTTAAAGAAGACACTTTTGGAAGAGCTACTGTTAAGTAATTTAACTTAATTTCAACCCCTCCCCCTCCCCCATATGTACTGAGACCAACCTTCATGTGTTTATTTTTACTTACTACTAGTTTTTAGATTTTTTTTTACTTTTACTTCTGATAACTTAATTTTATTTATGTACCTATTTTTACCTGTACCTGGGATTGATAAGACTATTTGTCTTTATATTCTTTGTTGTTGTTTCATTTTCTTGTGTGTAATAAACCCTTTACTTACTTACTTAAGTTCACCCAATAGTCTTGTTCTGCTAAAAATGCACGGGGCCCAACCGTCTAACATCCCTCGTGTTCATATCAGTAATTCAAAGACGAGAAATGCCAGCGAGCAAAATCGTCGTCGTGACATAATACCAAATGAGATCTAGCTACTACAATTTATTTGGAAAGGTTCATTGCTTAGACATTTTGTGTCTATGACATAATTTACAATTTACGTCCGGATGACGATTTTGTCTGGCTGGCACCTCATGTCTTGAATTCTCAAACAATACCAACGATGGCAAGCGTATACGTACTACAACATTGTGAAGTGCAGCAAAGCTTGGTTTTTAGTTCAGCATCCTGTTCCATTGCGGTTAATGCTGTGCGTGAAGCGAACGGCTCAATAGTTGAAAAACCTTTGAACAAACGACTGGATGACTGATACATTTTTTTTAACAGGGTACGGACCTGGGCACTTATTTTTATCGGGCATGTGCCCGGGTAGGCTCGGGTTTGGCGCCGCCCCTGCCGTTGCATTGGTTTCATCGAACATCCTGGACCTTTTGTAATGTTCGTGGGAGGATCGCATCAGCCTTCAGGCCATGCCAGTCGCTGACGTCTTGTGGTTGTGTGTAATTCGAGGGAGGGAGTGTGTGTGCATTAACCACCGCCGGATCTGGTCCTGTTCAGATACGTTGAATCTGGGCTGGACAGCACACAAGGGCAACCTGACATGCTCGGGGACATGGTCACCAGCAGAAACGCCCCTTCACATCAATGTCCTGAAGCTCCGCGCTGTGATCAATGCATCCCGAACGTGGACCTTCCTTTTGGCCAACAAAATCATTGTTGGTACGTCAGACAACACTTCTGCGGTTGCACACATCAGGATTGGATAAGGAACCAAATCGATTTCACTCTGAGACATCACGACCCTCTTCACATTGTGCCTCACGCCCAACACCACGCCACGCACAACATCACGCTGCAACCCAGTCACAATGTGGGCAAATTGAACGTGCTGGCAGACGAGTTGTCGCGACAAGACCATATCCCAACAACGGAATAGCAGCTCAAGCCTTCAGTCTGACAAGCAGTGTTTCACACCTGGTGACCTCCAATAGTGGACCTGTTCTGTTCGCCACCAGAGCGAACCGTCAACTTCGAATCACCGTTCTTGGACGAAATGGCGTGGGCAACGGATACGTCGAACAGCCAAGCTTTGACTGGTCGAGGGTGTCAGCGTACCTTATCCCCCTCGTTCTCAATTCTGCAATAGTGCCTCAACAAAATTCAACGATCTCGGGGACACTTCATTCTGATTGCTCCTCAGTGGAAGGCGGCCCCGTGATTTGACAACAGTAGAGCCTCTATCCCTGACCCAGGACATCCTCACACAGCACAAGGGCTCGACAGTACGCCCGAACCCACAGGCCATACACTTACACGCACGGAAATTGTGAGGAGCACATTACTAGCGAAAGGGTTCCAGGGCGCAGACTAGTTGAACGTACGCAGACAGTCCGAATTCTTGAAAACAGGACTGGCAACAAAATTCGGACCGTCGAGTGACGGACTGCGAGGCGAAAGGGGCGGCCTTGTTGGTTGCAGAATCAGTCAGCGTTTCATCAGAACGAGTCACAGCGTCATTCGCGATCTTGAAAGCCAGACTGCAGAGCCAGGACAGGGACAGAGCGAAAATCAAACTGCAGAAACAGGACAGGGACAGAGCAAAAATCAGACTGTTGCTTGAAGATACGATGCGATGATGGGAATGAAAAATCAGGACAGCAAAAGTCGGACTGTTGCATGAAGACAGGAATAGCGAAATGCGGGATGGCTTAGCGGTGGGGCGGCCAACTTGTATGCGGCAACAGTCTTCGATTCAGTTGTAGTGTGTAAAATCGGACTGCTTGTTGAAAGCAAGACAGAAGGAAGGAAAAACGGACTGTTGAAGCGAAGCTTTATAATATGAGGAGAGAAGAAGCGGGAGAGTACGCACGTGGCGCAGGCTAGAGGAAAAGAGGATGGCAATAAGTTGTGTTTGCTGCCTATGTCGGAGGAACTGTGCATGCGCAATATTATTGTGCAGTTTGGTTATGGAGCCGGCGCAACGTTCAACTTCAATCCTCTAGAGAAGAATGCTAAAATTCACAGGTAATTGATATTTTCGAATGGCAACTAGAAAAACGACTTGTGCAAGATTTAAGAATGTGTGGTAAAAGTGAAAGCGATGCCTAACGCTCCGGAATGGCAAGAGAGATATGGAAAAGTGTGAGTTTTGGTGGATGACATCTTCTCCATCTCGGCACAACAGGTGAGGAAAGCATCAGCGTTGTCACACTGCCACAATTGTCGTGCCACGTATTTGTCAGAGGGCATCGCCAGGTTGGCACAAATCCACTCCTTTGTGACTGCATCATGTTAGAGATGATTGAAAGAGGATAGGTGTGGAACAGAGTTTTTCACCAGTTTTATAGGCGGGCGATATAGAACATGGTTTGAAGTTGGGAGGGGCTGAAGAACAGGAACTTCAAGAGAGGAGGTGTATTGGGTGGCAGGTTGAGACATTTCTGTTGAAGTCGTGTGGGCCTGGGAATACGGGAGAAGCTTTCGATTCTGCAGCTGAGGGTGGTGTAGCTTGAAGGGCCCTCTGGTGGCTGATGGGAGGAAAGGTTTTTTTGCCGAAAGCACCAACTCTGGGAAGTGGAGACATTTTCTTCATGTGAAGATTGGCAAGGTGTAATTTTGCTCAGAGCTTGGTGAGGCTAGCAGTTAAGTTGGCCAAATTGAGCTCGAGTTTGGACTCATTTTCCTTGGCATGCTTCAGTTTCTACACGAGGTAAGAGATGAGGGTTGCAACCGGGGAGGCGTTTTTTTTCCTAGGTGTTTGAGAACCCCTACAGACAAGTGAATCTTTTTGTTTAAAAGAGAGCGAAAGAGCTTGAAGTTGCCATAGTATGGTGATTTCTTCGAAACCTTGGTTGGAGGAGAGTGATGGCAATCCAAGCCAAAAGTCATTGGACTGTCAGTCTTGGGTTTCAAGGAGGAACATTCTAGAATCAGTTGAGCACCGTCAGGAAGTCAACACTGTACAGTCCGATTTTGTCGGTTAGGCAGTGGGAAGCAAGTTTGGAACGTTGGTAGCAAGTTGGTGGAACTTGCCGTTATTGGACTGACGTGGATACGGGTTGGAGGGGTGGGATGAAACGAAGCAGGAGGAGGCAGAGCAGAGGACTTTATGGCTGAGTTCTTGGCCGGAGTTTTCTTGGGGACCACCTTGGCAGAAGAAGCGGTGGGCGTGGCCGACGCAGGAAGCAGGGATGGAGGGAAGACATTTCTTCTTTGGAGTGACGTTCAGTAAAGATGAAATGCCTGGATTCTGAAGGGAAATCTTGGTAAACAAATGAAGCGGATGAAAGAACATGAACACATCCTTTCTACCGCTTCATTTGTTCATCATGTTGAAGAGATTCTTTGTTCTTAAGTTCGATCAAAGGCCAATCTTTTTCAGGAATTTTCAAACAAATTGTGCAGGGGTCTTTGAAGTAGTTACAAAACTTGTGGGATTGACATGCCGTGTGACGATCGTGTCTGTGTTTATGAGAAACAATGCCAGCACTAGTGCAAACGTCCGGGATGTGGGCTTTAGAACTGTCTCAAGTCTCTGACGGATGTAGAAAAGCCTGAACCACCTCCTCTTCTTTTTGGCACCATCGGGAACATCAGGAAGACTACGACGCGGATGAGATGTAATGGATGACAAGAAGTGGAATTTCTCACTCAGAGCGAGAGGCATTGTAGGGCAGGGAGCCACAAGTTTGTGGGCGGCGACGAGCGGAAAGTGGCGGACAGAGATGGGGAAACCAGAAGAGCCACGAGTCGTCAAGGACCCAGAGAGAGGTGAGGCTGGCGATGGCAAAGAAGGGGGGGGGGGGAGCATAAGGAGTCACAGTGATGACAGAAGGGCAGTGACTTTCCGCGAAAGACGGTCGACCGGTAAGCAAGGACACATCCAGCGACAACAAAGAGGCCAAAGACGTAACAGGAAGGACAGCGTGCATGTGGAGTGGATGAAAAGAGTAAAACCTCTTCGGGACCTGGAGGAGGATGAAACAAGGACCCAGTCAACTGTCTGGAATATACCTCACCAGAAAGATCAGCCACGGTTCGAAGGGTCGGTCTTTCCAGCTAAAGGCATTGATCGCTCAGGAGAACGTTTCGGTGAGAGTCTACCTGCTGTGAGAACTTCTGATGGGAAAACTTTCGACTAAATATTGAAGGAGCTTCTCTCTGTGAAAGCTTCAACGGTGGGGCTTCTTTCAGTGAAAGCTTTTGTCTGCGAAATAGGTCTTTCCGGGTAGAATAAGGTCTTTCAGCGAAAGGTGTTGATTGACCTGAAGATACATCTACTGAAAGACTACCTTCAGTGAAAAACTTATGATGGAGTTTCTATCGGTAAAAGTTTTAACGGTGGAGGTTCACTTAGTGAAGGTTGTTGTGATCGGGAGCGTGAGGAAACGGCGGTCAAGTGGAAAGCAACCAGTTTGCGGTGAAAACTTCAAAGAGGGTGGGTCTCTTTCGATGAAAGTAGGAGAAGATTCATTCGGCGAAAACAGGAGAAAATTCATTCAGCGAAGACAAGGGGAAGAGGGGGGGTAGGCTGCAGTGGAGAGGAAGCGGTTGGTCTTCCGGAGGAGGATACCTCCAACCAAAGACAGGAGGATCATATCCACAAAAGGAGTTCTTCACGAAATAAAAGCCTAAGAGGCGAAGTCGGTGGGGCATGGACAGGAGCAGAGAAGGCCATGAAAGTTGAAAAGGTAACAGGATCACAGCTTGAAAGCCAACAGGAAGATTGGTGTCCATCATACGGTAACACAGAGATGATACGGAGAGAGACCCCAATGGCACCATGAGGTTTGTCCAACAGCGGTCAGAAAAGTGGTGGCCTACACAAGAGCATTCAGCGAAAGCAGCAAGCAGGGGATGAGATAACCCACGGAGGGGGGAGGAGGGGAAGGTGGGAAGGCGGTGAGTTAGTCCAGGGGTGGCCAAGAGATATTTGTCGGTGAAAGACACGGAATGTCGAGAAGAAGAGAACGGCAGTCCAGCAACGGACGCCCGAGCAACGGAGACCCAATGTCAAAACGACCATCATTTGCAGTGTTGTTTAATTTTCCTAGCCTTTCTATCATAACGACAGAAATTTTTGTGTTTTGAAAAAAAATTCGGCTTGGATGTCCATCCAATTGTTCCTAAAATTTCAGTTTTGCGTCATTTAAATGTTTTTAAGACATATTTTATTATTAACAAGCAAAATCTTTAGATGGAGTTTGTGGGCCAATGTTCGACATTAACCAAAGCAAATCCCGTCCTATTTCCCAACGGTATATTTTCCTCCCCTCGGGGCTACTTGGATCTAGAGTGGTACCGCCGCTACTGGCCAACAAAAAAATCGAGGCAAGAATTGGTCTAAATAAGATAGGCCTAATAAGAATCGTGTGGGTTGATTGGGTTCATTGTCACCTCTGATCAATAACTACAATACACAGTAATTACCACTTTCAACAATCCTTAAAGCATTCACTGCAGTTACTTACGTACCTTTTAGAATTATTGCTGACTGTGTTCCGGTCGCATTTCTTCACTGCCGGCCTCCTCCCGTCGTTGAATGAAACTGAAAGCATCGCGTTGAGTGATCACATGACTGGTCTAGCGCTGTGCTGCAAGGGCTGCAGTCAACCATCATCATCATTAACGTTTTTGAGACATTCGATGGTAGCGACATCGGGCGTCCAACAAACGCGAATTTTGGTTCGTGAGCTGGGCTATTCTAGAGGTGGGCGCGGGTCCAATTTTTGGGAACCGGAATTGCCCGCATTTACAGAAACTGGAACCGACCCGCAGGGAACCGCAACGTCTGCATTGAAAACCGAACCGCCCCGAAACCGCAAATGTATGCAATAATGAGACCCGACCCGACCCGAACCGCGGTTTACCCGCGGTTAACCGCTAAATAAAGATCTAATTTATAGGCATTGATTACGAAAAAAAAAGAAAGCCACACGATGACATTGTTATAATAACAACAGATGCCATTCTTCAGTTGATTATTGATTTTTGTTCTTCAATTTTTTTTTTTCAAATTTGTCCATGATTATGCGGTTACTTTGTTAAAAATGAGTTTCAATAAAAAGACGAATGAATGAATGAATGAATTTATTTATTCGGGAGCCTCGGCCAACAGCCACATACCCCCATACAAATCTAAAGAAATCCAAATACAACATAAAAAAAACCATTACAGCCACAACTCACAGTAAAATGTGCAAAATGTGTCAACAATTCCATTTGTAACAAAGCACCAATTGGTAATGTAGCTTATTATTAACAAAATTAATTATTACAAAATTATTGTTAATTTTAATTTAAGCTAATTGGCCCTCATCGACGTGAGTCAGATAACCAAATTTGGGTTCGTGCTCCGTATAAAAAAAATAACAGAACAGCAAGAGGACCTAATTAAAAAACTCAATAGTGCAATAATAAAAAAAAACCCACTTGATTTACTCGTTGAACTACGCTGTTTAGACGTCTTCCTGTGGCGAATTTTTATATTTGAATCTGCTGTCTTGTTTAAAAAAAAAAAACCACCGAACCGAAAAAATATTAAATTTTTTTTCCCTTTAAAACAAAATAAACCGTATTTGCATGTAGTTGATAAAATAAAGACTGACTAAGACACCGAATTGTTAAGCAACAAAGAGTTTTTATTATTATCGTGAGGATGGCCCCAAGCGGGTGGTAATAGCAAAACAATAATGAAAAAAAAATTGTCTTTCGTGCCAGTTTAGGTTACAGTTAAGTTCTCACATTGCGTATCTCAGTGGTTTTTCTGGACCGGGACTATATATGCATGTAAAAGAAAAAAAGCCCTGGGGATAAAAATACAAACGAAGTTAAAAAAAAAGAAAGCCAAAGGAAAAAAAAGCCGAAGAGAACAAAAATTGATTTAGGTATAGGTTAGGTCAGGTCTGTTGCCTAGACTCGAATGTCACCAGGCACGAAACGAGTTTTACAGGGAATGACTTTTAT
>JAHWFP010070236.1:0-10109 GCA_023313725.1 Lithobius niger | reverse complement strand
TCAAAGTTATCGTACCATTATTTAACAAGAAACGTTAACCTGTCTCAGTAACATTGGTTTTTATGTTGTCATACGACCAAAGTTTCCCGATCAAAAAAAGTTTCAGACTTTTTCTGTCGCATTGTTATTTATCCACCTATGCCTGAAAACAGTCAAATTGCCTGCCTTAGCTGTAAAAGCCACAAGTGTCTCGTCGCCATGCTCATATACTATATTTCATCTGGATAAAACAGACGTTAATGTTATTGTATCTAGGCGGGCGACACACTAGCGTGTGTCTTAAGGAGGGACATGAAGGAGGAATTACCATCACAGTTCTAACCTTCGTTCCACCGTTCGTCCTGACTCCATACGACCAGTTATCGAACTAGTGTCCGTTTTTACTTTTGCGGAAAACGTACATTAAAAATTACGCTGTTTATGTTTTTACCTAATAAATAAATGTAAAAAATATCCCTTCTGCACCGAATAGTCCAATAATGTGTGTCAATTCGCAAGAACTCAACCGCTTAAACAAACTTAAAGCGAGGAAGGCAATTTTGTTTCTCCAGCCAAGGCCAACTGGAGTAGAAACGTGTCTTACCTACCGACCGTAAGTCAATTCTCACGCTTATCAGGAAGGTAAAGATGCTTAGTACTGCTTTGGTAAAATAAGATTTTGGCGATGTTAAATCAACTGGCTTGGGGCCACGAGCTGGCATCTGTTGCTTTTCGACGGCCCAGTGAGAGTTACAAAATGGTTACTGGCATTTATTTACTCTTGATACTAGAGAAAGTTTTGTGTTTAATTTACGCGGTGCCCGACATTCTAAACCAGCGCTAAATCTTTCTTAGATCTATGGAAAGTTCTCTTATCTGGTTTAGAGCTACTACACCTTGGAACTGCCTTCCGGAACACGTCGTGAAGGCTGCATCTGTGGAAACCTTCAAGAGACATTTTGAAGAACTTTATAACCTTCAGCAGACTTTTGTTCGCCTGTTGGGCCATATAAGCTTTTCTTTTGGCCGTCATTATATTATGTTATAAAACAACGCACTTACCGACTGAGCAATCATCACATGAAAGTCTGAACTTTTTTACGTCAGGTGCATTATGCAGTATGCATTACAAAAAAATGTCCAAGTTGCTCGTTGGAATCCATTACACGATAGAACTGAGCTTTAATGATGTCCAAGATGCACTGTAACTCGGCTACGTGTGGCCTGGTGTTGAAAACCTCCCTCTTGTAACCTCCCCCGCCCCCTTCCATTTCTGAATTCGTAAGAATTTTTGAATGGATGCAGAAATTTACAGCATGTGGATCAAAATAGTTACATAAAATTGTATTACCCTGCATCTGATCACGTCTCTACAAAACACATTAAAAAAAAACCACTTCAAAAATTAGTTATATACAACTGCGTTAAAGAAACGGAAACTAGCTGTAAACATTAGGATTACAGTGTAAATGAAGAAACACAATGGAACTCTCACTCAGAAAAGTTCCCCGATCCACGATGGCACGTGAATTTTTTTTTTTCCATAATTGCTGCTCACTTGTCTTTCTTAGCTTTTCACAGTTAGCGCCATTGGTGGTGTCAGTAAGGCTCAAAGGTCATGGGTTCAATTCCCGCTCAGACAGTCTGACATTTAAGTCCAAACGGCAACGTAAATAGGTTTGCAACTGTATTTATTAATCACTTTTTGATCCCATTTGGCATTCCGTCCAGTTTATTAACTTATTTCACGCTTTAATTGTGTTCCTTTCTGTTCACCTGGTCAAGATTAATTCCACATATGAAATATGAAATATAATTCCATATGAAATGTATATGGAAGCATCCTTGACCTGGTGTGTGACGCGGCAAACAAGCGTCCCTCCAGTGCAGATTGGAGTGTTTGATTACATGTATATGTGTGCGTGTTAAATGCTGCCTTTGGACGTTTCTTTTTAAGGCCGTGTCAGTATGGCTGAGCGGTAGGGCCTCGGCCTTTGGTCCCATAGGTCGTGGGTTCAATACCCGCTCGGGCAGTCTGCCATTTAAGTCCAAAAAGACACGTAAATAGATTTACATCGGCATTTATTTATCCATTGTGTTCTTCGTTTAAGAGTTGCAGCATTCGGTTTTCTGGAACGAAAGTCTTCTGGGTGAAAGCGGCCGTATTTTTGTATTTTGGACGTCAACCATTTTACGTGCCAACTACAAAAGATGTTAAGAATTCGTGATTATCGGACCGACTCTGTACTCGAGAATAGGCTACACAGTACAAAATTATTAATTTAGGGGTCCCCCCCCCCCACAATCGTAGTGGGTTTTGCCCACCCGTCTCACTCCACAGCTAGGACGTCCAATTCCTAAAAAAAACTCTTTATAATTGGCTAACATCTGTATTGATGCTATACCGGTACAACCAGGAGTGAATAAAGCATAGCACTGTAAATATTCATGTTGTAACTCAAGCTTTGTATTTCATCATTTGCACAAGGCCATCTAAGAGAGAAGCAGTAGGTTTAAGCTCCTGGCTTCAGACCAGTTGATTTAACATCGCCAAAATCGTATTTTACCAAAGCAATCTTAAGAGGCGTCACCTTCCTGGAACGTGCGAGAACTGGCGTATAGAGTTGGGAGGCAAGACACGCAACGTCTACTCCAGTCAGCCTTGGCTCGAGAAACACAATGGCGTTACTCGTTTGAAGTTCGGTTACACACTTGTTCTTGAGAACTGAGACACGCTTGGGCTATGCGCTGCAGAAGACGATATTTTTCACACATTATTAATAGGTAAAAAAAAAAAAAAAAAAACCTACACAGCGGTAATTTTATAACGAGCGCTTTCCACAAAAGTAAAAATGGATACTAGTTTGCCAAGTGGCCGCATGGGGTCAGGACTAGTGGTAGGGCTAGAATAGTGTTGGAGAATTCTCCTTCACGCCGTGCCGCTCCTGTACAAAAATTAGAAAGTTAAAAAGCACTTTAGTAATTAAAAATATATACAGACAAGCCATCAAGGAGCAGGCGAAAGGCGAAATCACGACGTTTCGGTTCCTCGATGGGAACCGTTTTCAAGTGAGGATTTAAAACATGTCAAACAGAAAAATTAATAAAACAACAGCATAGCATATGGGTCGTGGTACTAAACCTTACAGTTCTTAAGGATGCAAGGTCCCATACTGAAATTAAAAATTAAAATAAAACAAAAAGCCGGCACAATTCGAAAGAGTGACTGTTGCATGGGTAGCTGCAAGCACTGGGGCATCAGATTCGATAGGCGTCCTGGTCCCATTGTACATACATATCTGGCTTCGTACAGACCCAGGTTCGATCCTGGCGATGGGAAGTGTATATGTACGGGTTTTTCTCATGTTGTTTCCCGTCCGTTGCACGAGGGTTTCCTCCGGGTACTCCGGTTTCCTCCCTTATGCGGCAAAAAACAACTGTAATAATGGTGGTACTTCTTCCACTTACCATCTGCCGCCGGGGAATTTGGGTGGGTGGATGCCTCGAGCATTGTCTCTCTATATATTATATTGTTGGCACATTCTTTCGAATTGTGCTGGCTTTTTATTTAATTTTAATTTTAGTATGGGACCTTGCATCTGTAAGACCTGTAAGGTTTAGTACCATGACCCATCTGCTATACTGTTGTGTCATTAATTTTTCTGTCTGACATGTTTTAAACCCTCGCTTGAAAACGGTTCCGACCTAGGAAACGAAACGTCGTAATTTCGTTTTTCACCTGCATGCACGTGATAGGCTACTCTGTTTATATTTTTAGCTTCTGTACAACGCAATACTGATTTCTGAAACCAAGTCGGTTCCATGCTTGTTATCACCACGACATGCCACACTTTTTTTTTTTTTTAGCTATGAACGTAGCGATGAACAAAAACTTTTGTTGACTTTGTTGACATGTCGTAGTAAAAACACTTCAAACCCCAAACCAACCACAACTTTAACAACAAAACGACGCAACACAAACGAACTAAGATTAAAAAAAAAAAAAAAAACAAGAGAGGAAAACACGCACAAAAAAAAAAAAGGGAGTCAGAGCTGCGCGCCAACCATGCTCACGTTAGTCGAGTTGCGGATAGACGGGGGTAGGAAACTGATTGAATCATTGACGATTCCGACATCATCTTAAGGAGAAAGACTTTTTTTTTGGCTTCTACTTTTTTTTTTGTTACTTTTTTTTCTTCGCCTTTCCTTCGTTCTTTCATTGAGCGAAATGAGAACGCAATTGCAGAACAGGAAACCCGTCTAATGGAATCCCCTTCAAAATTAAGTTTGGTCGTCATAGACGGAGACGGCCAAACCTCAGCCCCCGGAATGAATAGAAACCCAAAGAAAAGAAAAGAAGAAAACACAAGAAAGGAAAGAAAGAAAACAGGGACAAAATGAGAGAGGAAGAAGACGAGGAAATGAAAGGAAAAAAAAGAGGGGGGCAAAAACAAACGATGGGATGGGTTAAAATGGTTTGTCTTCACTTTGGCGGGAAACTGATGCGTGAAAAAGGACAGGAAACGAAAAGAAACGATATCTATTAGGGATCAAATGGGACATCAAATCAACAGCCCGAGGGGGAAGGGAAAGTAATAGTAGGGGGGAGGGAGGGAGGGGGAGAGTAAGACGAACACTGAGGTTACATAAAAAAGATGTCCGTTTCTTTGAAAGGAACTCCGCCTTTATTAGACTCGATCAGTTAAGGGAATGATACAGCCTGCTTCGAATATCGATTGTTTTGACTAGGATTGATGCACCTTGTTTGTACCGCGAGTTCAAGCGAGCCAAACATGGCGGCGAATTCGACTTGGTTTGGAAAGCATGGTAAAACCAAGCACACTCAGACTCGTGAGATAAATCTAAATATCATGAACAATTTAAATAAAAGGGGCGGGGGTGAACATCGAGAATTTAAACCGAATAAGCAAGCAAATGTGTAACGGCTTCTACTGGATTCGTATAGCTTTATCGTACGTCTAAAGTGACCGCGGCCTATCTTGAGTTCGCCCAGAACGAACACAGATAATCGATTGTATGTTTTTGGTAGCAGAGTGCCTTGTTGGTACCCAAGAATGGTTACAAAAACAATGTCGGCCGTCGTCGATTAAAGCCGCCCCATCCAGGAAGACGTAGCCGCTCATGAAGTACCTGCAGGATACGCTGCGCATACAATAGTGCGTCATTACTTTCCCCATGCAGTGCTACACAAACGCAAAAAATAAAAAAAAATTCTGCAGAAATTGAATAAAAAATAAACACAAATGAAACGTTGTGTTTTGCGTTTGGTCGTTGCAGTAAGAATAATGACGGGTTGCGATCGTTTATTGAAGAAAAAGACTCAACAAATCATAATATTAAAAAAAAACTGCAGTTTTAAAGTCCTACTAGTATATAGTTGCACGCGAAACGAGCAACATCCCCGCTATTTAAAATGTTGGCTTCAGGGTTGCACTCCTCGACTCGCTGTGAAGCCGAACAGCGTCTGTGCTATCGTTACTATCAGGAGAATTTGTGCCTGAGACCGCTTCTGAAACGTCTTAGATTAATTCCTATTAGTTCCGTCTAAGTTTATAGAGGGCGCCATGAGTTTTAGGTGGGAATTTCTACTCAGTGTTCAGCCTAAAATTAAACTAAACTAAACGAAACTAGCTTGTATTTAATTATTATTTAGTTTAGCTAAGTTGTAATTTAGTATACTTTAGATTTTAACTGAAAAATGAGCAAAAATTACCAGATGGAACGCGTGGCGCCCTCTGAAAACTCGGCTTGAACTAATAGGACTGAATATAACACGTTTCAATAGGGACTTTTTAGAGTTACAAATTCTCCTCGCCAACCCAATAAATTCTTGTTACTATCACGATCCTTTAATATGAACACGCTAGGCAATCGGACCTAGAAGTCAAATTTTTACTCATGATTTTCTGATCACTGCGTTTAGGGAAAAAAGTACTTCACATGGGCTAGTTGCTTTACCTAGGTACCTTAAAGTATTGTTTAGAAAATACTACAAATCTCGTAATGGACCAGTAAATACCACGAACAAAAACCTACAATTCTTCCACAAATCTACAAATCTTTTTTCCAAAATCTACAAATGTATCAAGGATTCATGTAACCCTCAACATGAACTTCCAATTTAACCGTCATATTTTGAAACCCCGTAGTTTCCCTGAGAATTGACATAGACTAACGAAAGTCGGTATTTGGGGGTCGTGTCATTCTATTTCACTGATTTTATTGGCAGTACCGTATCTGAGAATTCTGCGCCCCCCCCCCCCCTGCAAAAAAATATGGGGGCCCCTAAGTTTGTGGGCTGAATTCGGTAAGAGATCGATACCAGCAACTTGTCGTAGGATACATTACTACCACTTTTCATGAATTATACAAAGAATATTTAAACATTTTTGCTCGGTATTTTCAATTTTGTTTTATTTTTCCTTGGGAAGGTAAAGGTTGGGGGGGGGGGAAGGTAAAGGTTAAATTCGAGTGGCTCCTACACATTTTAAATCACAGGAATAATGCATGAATTACAGATTAATTGAAAATTGCATAAAATAAATAAAAAAAATCACAGAGGCACTCCACAACTGCGCGGTTTAGTTAGCTGACCACCCACGTGTAGCATTTCGACAAAAATAAAAAATAAATCCCCATCCATTAGGTAGAAATCGTCCGATAAATTGGCTCAAAGTTGCTCACCATTGTTCAACGCAAACAATAATTTCGTTATTTTTTTTTATGTTGCTATAGTTATAGTTCGTAGGAACTAAGGACACGAATTGTATTTTTTTTTTTAGTTTTGTTGGCCAGCTTATCAAAACATTATTTTGTGATGACTCTTAAAAGGAATCGGCAGGCGCCTCAGTCAGCTTGGCTGGCCGGCATAGTGAAAGAGAGTCAACCGCTTCGTTTTGTAGGGAAGAGAATTGGGGGGGGGGGGGTGGACCATTTTAATGCTTACTACTAAAAATAACTGTTGACAAGTGAATGAATTGAGTGGGTTTTGAGTGGGTCAGGCAAGCTGTCTGTTTGGTTTGAGGTGAAAGCTTGTGTGTTGAAAAGTGAAATTTTTCTTCTGCAAGTTCGGAAATCTGGGGGGCCCTCTGTTTATTGGAGCGTTGCTCCATTAATGAATCCACTCCAATGACCCATTGTATCCGCATCACGAAATGGCCACTGCATCGATTACCACCAAATTTTGTACATTGATAGCGTTACACCCAGAGTTGGTTTTTAAAAAAGAATATTTAATACCTGCCATGTTGTTGAGGGATAATCAAGATGACAATATGCACAGGTGGTGTGAGCTGCTCACCTAGTTGTTCACCAGTGGTTTCCAAAGCGTGGAAAGGGCATCGGCCCCAAGCGGAAAACCAAAGTCGGAAAACCGCTCGCCGCAATCGCCGTCAACGCCCTTTTCAGCCAAGCGCTACGAAAGCAAATGGACAAAGAAACAAGATGAGCCACAACGCTGTCTTGTTTGCTGTCTATCTTGTTTGCCATTTTGTCGCCAATGTAACTGATGGCAACCCTAGTTTTAAGGCTAGCAGTCCCGAAAATTACATGAACAACAAAAAAGCCGTTTGCCATAACAGACCACAGTCTTTCAGTGTGAAGTAATGCAAAAAATAATTACAAACGGGAGAAGAAAAAAAACGCTATTAGCGCCAATTTAAAGGCACATAAGTCCTTCCGTTACGTCGTGCGACCCGTCGTGCATTTGCAACATTTACACAGGTTAGAGTTAATGTCGCAAAATCATCTCGAACGAACGAAAAAAAACGAGTAAAATGACCGTGTTGGCAACAATTACATATACGTTTGAACTAATGTCGCAAAACTGAGTCATACAGGAAAGCCAACATGGATGCATGTACCTTTAACACATTTTGAAACAGCGCGGTCGCTATACTTTTATTGTTTCTACAGCAAATCTCGCGCGTAGTGTCAGAAGTACCTAGATGCGGTCGTAAAGATCGTTGTTGAATTCTTTGTCTAGCTTTGGTATTAAAATTCGTTCGCTTGATTTTTATTCAGGAAGTACCGTGTAAGATGGACATGAGAATAGAGAATAAACCGATGTATTATGGGCTAAATGCATTGGCTTATTCTATATGCCCATTTCTCGCTCGGCCGAGTAATTGTGAGTTTCAGAACTTAAAGGGACATAAATCGTTCCTGTGTGTCGTGCTACCCGTTGAGAATAGCTTTTACAACATTCACGCGGGTTACAGTTAATGTCGCAAAATCATCTCGCACGAAAAAAAAAACCAAGAAAATGACTTTATTGGCAACATTTACATACGTTTGAAAGTCACAAAACTGAGTCCCACAGGAAAGCCAACAGGGATTCATGTGCCTTTAATTACATGTCTATTTTATAGATGTTTGCGATGTGTGTTTCTCTTTAAGGAAATGACAGACGACAGGCAGTAGTTATTCTTTTCCGTCCACCGCTTCCTCTTCCGGTTTTCCCTCGAAGACGTTTTCGTTTGGCAATTCGTGCTTCGCTGCTTGTTTCCGCGTTGGTTCTCGCTGGGGCACCGGATTTCCACGGCAATTTTTCTGAAGTATACTAATGTGATATATTTATATTTCATGCAACTTTGTACGAGCAATTCTGCGTGAAATAAATGCTTTCGAAAAGTACCCGTTTTTCTTCGTCTCTCTCTCTCTATCAGATGTAGGCCTAAGCGGGATTATTTCGAAGTTTCGACGTTTTATGAGTCTTTTGAAGAGGTGTGCTGCCAGTTTTTGAGAAAGTGTTGACTACGGTAACTTTCGTTCTTCTTTTTTGAGGAATTGTAAACGTTCAACCAAAGGTGTCTTCCCTTCAGATCGAAAACGCATGAGATCGGAATAATCGAACATCCCATGGAATAGAAATACCATCAGATGGAAAATGTGTACTTCCCGTCAGATAGATTTTTTTTCCCCATTAGAAAGAATTTTTTTTTCCCAACAGATATATTTTTTTTGCAACCAATGGGGAAAAAAAAGGAAAAATAACCAGGTCCGTCACAAGGAATTCATAGCGTTCACAAATTATGAGTAGTAGTTTTTTTTTTGTCTTTGCTTGTTTGTATTTTCTGTCCGGACTATTCGTATTTTTTGATGAGCTACGACCTCCTGGCGATCACCTTCATTTTCCACACGAAAAGAAAAAGGTATTGCCGAACAGACCTGCTTCTTAACGATCTTAATTCCTTTGATACCTGGATAGGATAACCCATGATCTTTGTCACAACCCATCTATCTGACTGTACATTCGCCATGGACCAAGTTGGTGGCAGGAAATGTCATCGAATTACACATTTTTCGCAGGAAAAGTTTATAACGACAGAGTATATTTATTATGCACGAGTTAAATAAGTGTAGCAAGCTTCATTCTAAAAATGGTGCTACCATTTACGTCACCAACTGCTAACCCCCTCTTCAGCAATCGTGATCAAGAGTGATCCACCCCTCTGCTTGATGAGGTATATACTTGAACGTTCCTTTAGCAAGAAAATAAATCCCATTATATGAAAAAAAGTACCATTAAATAGAAAAAAATCCCATTAGATAGAAAAAAATTCCCGTTATATAGAAAAAAATTCCCATTATAGATAGAAATAAATTTCCCCATTAGATCGAAAATTTTCTATCTGACGAGCCGTGCGATAGATTCTATCTGTAGAGTTTTCGATCTGACGTGCCTGAATCCAATCAAAATACGGCACACAAACCGCTGGAAATCACACGGCCTTGAAAATGGGGCTCAGACGACAAGGGCAGCTGACCTGGGTTCCGCCATACATTGGTTAGAATGCCGCGAGCGTTGTCTCCACGAAATATTAGTTCTTATATTAAGGCATTCTGATTTATAGCTATTGCAGGACCGGTAGCCAAACAGGCTCGGTTAGCGGTAAATAAATACAGCTTCAAACCTATCGATGCCATCAGCAGAAGCAAAATAAAAATACACTCGGTGAAAAATCTTAAGTTATTTATACATGCTAATCTGTGCAGATACAAATCTAAACACTGAAATAATGGAAATACAAATCAAAATACATTCAGCAATCGACAAAAGTGCTAAAAGTGCATCGGATGAGAACGGCAGTTAGGTAAGTATTTAAATA
>JAHWFP010070235.1:0-10010 GCA_023313725.1 Lithobius niger | reverse complement strand
GTTCTGGCGAGTAATGCACAGAGACTAGGTTGATTAAAGCTTACTTGCTTCTCCATAGAGGCTGATATTAACAAACCTTTAACATACCTTTTAACTTGCGCGCAAAGATAAATGCAGTTTTGGTACGAGGTAATAAGAAAGTGAAACTGAAGTTAACTCAATTTCTAGTTACCTTTTCGTCAATTCTGGCGAGTAATGCACAGAAAATATTGTGTGCGCGGCGTATCTTGAGTCCTCCACGTATTTTGTGATCGGCGACGTCTTCCTGGAGGGGACTGTTTTTATCGACGGCCGCCATTGTTTTGTACCTATTTTGGATATCAACAAGGCACTCTGCTACCAAAAACATACAATCGGTTATTTGTGCTGATTCTGGGGCGAACTCAAGATGGGCCGCGGACACTATAGGTTGATTAAAGCTAACTTGCTTCTCCATAGAGGGTGATATTAACAAACCTTTAACAGTATACCTTTTAACTTGCGCACAAATATAAACGCAGTTTTGGTACGAGGTAATAAGAAAGTGAAACTGAAGTTAACTCAATTTCTAGTTACCTTTTCGTAAGTTCTGGCGAGTAATTCACAGAGACTAGGTTGATTAAGGGCGCGTTTACGCAGCGACTCGGCTTTGCATTCTCGCAGCTAGAACTCGATCGCAATGGCAAAGGTGACATTGCCATGGTAACAACGCTAAATGGATTAGCTAAATCCGACATTGTTTGAGTAAATACTTGCAGTCTTATAATCCGTGCCAATAATATAAAGAATTCCTCATGACGAAACAATTTTCACAAACGCTTCTGAACTCACGTTATTTGCTGTTTTCGTTGCGAGGCGGCAGACATAAGACCGCCGCCATGTTGGAATTTGAGGTGATTTCTAGCTTCTAGCTGCGAGAATGCAAAAGCGATTGGTTGCATAAACGTGCCCTTAAGCTTACTTGCTTATCCAAAGCGAGTAACCTTAACACATCTTTAACATAAAAACAGAGATAAATGCAGTTGGACGACAGGCAAAACTTCGTGTAACTGAAATGAGTGGAACAATGGGTGATAGAAACTTCTAACTTCTAACTTCTAACTTCTAACTTCTAAGTGAAACAATCCTAAATCTTGGGTGTACGAGATTTATAGCTTTGACGAACCCCTCGAGTTGATCGCTGATGGCTGGGCAACCAAAGGGCCATTTGGTGTTGGAGAGGTAGCTGAAAAGGCCATCTCTCCAAATACTATGCTATAGGGCCGAGCAGGCTGCCAAATTTGATTCAGTGCCTAACATGTGAACTCTGTGTGCAGAACCCCTAGCTGCACACAGTGCACAGTAAGGACTGAATTGTGCTTGAGCTTTGACTTGAAAACAATCGTCCACTCCCCGAGTCGTCAAAGTGTTCGTTACGGGGAAGAGGCTCGCTATTACGTATGGCGGTGCATGATATACAGCAATTTTTTTCGTTCTTAATTTTGTTCTTACAGGAAAAATCTGTAAAATTGTATAGTAAATTTTGTTTCAGAATTTTTACAGCAGATCGAGACGGAAGGATGGGGGACAGCCTACGTGTCCGACCGTTCTTTTAGGAAATCCCACGAGACGGCGTTGGGAAGAGCCCAGGCAACATGGAGCGTTGTAGGCCTATTACACACAGCCATTTGGCGTTTTAACATGCGCTAAATGAGATCAGCGAGGAACATTAGTTGCTAGGACATCCAGGGAAAGATGAGGCAAAGGCAGCGACAACCTAAGAGACGAGGGTGTGTGTATGTCAGCTCTAATGCTCCGTCTACCCTCCCCCCCCCCCAACCCCTATTCCCTTCTCTCCCTTCCCATGGCCCCACCTCTTACGTCTCTATCTTTTTGGAGGTCTGGAGAGATTTTTGGCCGTCACAAATGCCCTTCTAGTTTCCTAAAACAACACTTGTCAACGTGGAATTAGTTTGGTAAGGGGTGACGTAAGGGTGGAGAGTTGACAGCTGGATTATTTATGCCATACTACCATGTCCAGTTACCTATCCGGTCCGACCTATACAACAATATAGGGGGGTGTACAAAATGGCCGCCATGATCACACAGTACTGGAATCACACAGTATGGGGGAAAAATATATAGCCTATAATGAATTAGTGACAGAAAAAACCAATAAATAAAAACTAAAACTAAACTTAGTTGTCAATTAGCTATTCTTTTGTGTTACATTTGACAGAAGTGTAGCGAGTTAAATGTAGTAGTTTTTGATGGAAATAAACTGAAAATTGTTGGAATACAATAACCTTTATTTTTGTTAGCCATAATTAATTTAAATCAGTGGTATCTTGAACCATAATGTTTTATCGGGAAGGAAACTTAATTTAAATTCAGCTTTAGTTTTGAAATTGTTGCAAAAGTCCTACTCAAGTACACCTTAAAAAATAGTTAAATGTCGTCTAATGATGCGAAAAGATATATAATATAATATAATATAATATAATATAATATAATATAATATTATATAATATAATATAATATAATATAATAAGATTTATTTGCCCTCAAAAAGGAAAACGGTAAGAAAGGGTCATACATTAGATCACTAACGACTTGCCGGAAATTAACATAATAACATTTATAAATATCCATACCAAAGGATACATCGTCAAGATGAAGAGAACTATCTCGAAATACGTACATGCTTTCTGTCTAATTAAAAGAAATCTAAGAACAATGGCTAATTACAAAATTCGGGGCGGTGCAGATGAGCTTTCAAACACCGTTCATTCAACTGTCTCCTAAAAGCATTGAGTGACGAGGGTGAGGCAATGTTGTCAGGAAGAGCGTTCCAAACCGATGCAAAATTAGTAAAGAGAAAAAAGATTTTCTACAGTTCAGGTTAAGCTTTGGAATATATTTACAAAGTTCCGTAGCAACGAGGAGTTCTGAACGCGTTCTCACTGATGAAATAGTCTAGCATTTGACCGGTCACGTGATGTACGGTCGCGTGATCGGCCTCCAAAAAGGCAGAAAAATTTCATCAGAGTACGGTTTCCTTAATTTAGGCGAATAACACGGCCGGTTTCTCTTGATATTCCTTTTGGAATAAAAAATAATAATGTTCATCCTTAACAAACAGTAGACTGCCATCATCGAAATTGTTTCCAAACAACGCTTGAGGCCACAGATCATGCTCCAGAACGAGTGCCTCTAAGTTAACACTAGAAACAGTATCAAGAAAATATTCCTTGTCTGTCGGATTATAGCAGTCAAACATGCTACATGTCGCATCCATGTCGTCCGTAGGCAAATAAGCGGTGTAGCAGTCTTGACCAAGTCTTATGATAGAGTAACAACCAGTTTCGTGCACAAATAAAACCACACTACGTTTCGGGAGGACAACCTCTCGTCTTCAGGTAAAAATAAACACTAAAACATTTTTAAAATTCATGGCAGTATCTGCCGAGTCACCAAGTCTACAAAAACAAACCATTCAGGCATGGTCAAGGCCTAAAACATTAAAATTATTAAAAATATTAAAAATATAAAACATACCAAATGATACCAAATGATACACCACTCTACTTCCGGGCGCCCATCTAATAACATGGTGTATCATTTGGTATGTTTTATATTTTTAATATTTTAAATAATTTTAATGTTTTAGGCCTTGACCATGCCTGAATGGTTTGTTTTTATAGACTCGGTGACTCGGCAGATACTCCCATGTATTTTTAAAATGTTTTAGTGTTTATTTTTACCTGAAGACGGGAGGTTTTCCTCCCGAAACGTAGTGTGGTCTTATTTGTGCACGAAACTGGCTGTTACTCTATCTTATCTGCAAAAAGTGCTGAAACTTCTCAATTGACCAAGTTTTGGCAGCCATCTTGAATGGCTCACTCAGTGCAGGAAAGAGCCGCTGCAGGCGCTGGAGTTTTAATTTGTCGAGCTCGTGAGTCGGGAGCCCCTTGAAACTTCGAATAGCCGGGGGTCCTTTAGAACCCCGTACCTCAGCCACTGCCCCAACATAAAACATGAAATATGGAGGAGGGGTGGGGGGGGGGGGAAGAAATGCTTCATTTTTTCTGCTAAAAATTTAAAGATTGTTTTAACCTGAGGACAGATTATTAAGTGTAACACGTTTGTTACATGTTTTGCGAGTTTGTTATTGTTAGTGTGTCTATTATTAACTGGAGTCTGGTTTTTTTTTTGGGCGGTGTTTTTGTATTTTTTTTTCCTAGGTAAAACGTGGGAAGCCTTTTGGGTTAAAACCAGGCTTAGTCTGAATAAAGACGGTGTCGATTCCTGTAACTGTGAGCGTCCTATTCAAATCTGTCTATCCACGGAAACGCACGACAACAAAACCCGTATTTTCCCGTGTTTTTTACTTAATTTTTACTTGTATTGATTTTGCTGCGTTGAGCTCTATACCCACTGACTGAGCTTCCCTATAAATATCGCACTGCCTTTGCTGCAACACCATACTATAGTGTCCGCGGCCTATCTTGAGTTCGTCCCAAAACGAACACAGATAATCGATTGTATATTTTTGGTGGCAGAGTGCCTTGTTGATATCCTAGACGGTTACAAAAACAATGGCGGCACTCGATTAAAGCCGCTTCCTCCAGGAAGACGTAGCGGCTCATAAAATAACTGCAGGACTCAAGATAAGCTGCTCACACAAGAGTACAATGGACGTTGTTTATTGGCGGAGCGTATACCGTAGCCTGTGAGTCTATGACGGACACCAAATTGCAAAATGTTGGTTGCTTTTTCACTTTAGTAGTCCAGGGTGGAACCCAAACGAACGGTCGTATTGGAAGGACATTTTCAGCGTCACTTGAAATTCTCAAACTTATTGTTCAGCTCGAATGTGCTCGAAATTTGGAATCATGAATATTTAAAGACTTCTGACGAAGCGTACACCGTGCTGCTGAAATCACGAACTTTAAAAAAAACACGGCAAATAAAAACATCGTTGCTTCCTTATAGCTAATTACCTTTTTCCACGTAACTCAATGAAATAATATTACACCGTTACATTTAAGCACTACAGGAAGGCAGGCAACCGTATAAACTACGGGATTCAGTTAACGACACACATTAGCTTCATTTGAAGAAAAGAATGCTTCCAGGAATTTCCACCGAAATGCAGGAAACGGCACAGAAAGCGGCGTTTACACTAGCGGTGAGAATCCCGAATATAAAACCTGACATCGTCGTATCATAGCGAAGTGCTTCATATAAAACGAAAGTACACAGCAGATGCTGTGTTTATACCACAACACGAAAACAATAACATGCCTGCATCTAAGAAGTTTAAAACACCTTGTTTCTAAGGCAACGTAAAGTCTCGACACTGTGTTGCATGAATGAATAGGCCTACTCTCTAACGCAATTTTACGACAGCTAACAATTAGGCCTAAAAGATAAAAATTAGGCCTAAAATCCAAAATTAGGCCTAAAAGCTACCATTTTTTTTACCTGCAATTGCGATGTTTACTACTTTTAGAGTATGATGAAGATCACTATTGCAGTGCGTGATACAGCGTCAAAGGGTCAAAGGATTTTAGCGAGCGTTAACCGCACACCCGGTCATCTGCCCGACGAAGCCCTAAGGCCCTATGTCTGCAACAGCGCGTGATACAGCGTGCGCCTCAACATTTTCGTTGGTGGCATTGTCAATTTTTTTTTACCAGCGGTAGCATTGTCAACCTTTTGAATCTCTTGATTATTGTTAAAAGCTATCGTTACTGATGATTGTTTGGCTGACAGTTAAATGATTTATTATTGATGTATTATAATCTAAGGAAGACACTTTGCACATCAATTGTTGTAAACAATGTAAGAATTATTGCAAGCGGTGGCTAACGTGCGGTTTTATCTTTAGTCGGCGGCGATGGCTCGCATCTTTAGTGCAGAAAGAGGCTTCAAATAACTAGACAGAAACTAAATGCTGGAGCAAATGAACGCCTATTAAAATAAATGACACGAAGCTTAGACCTATACTTGAAAGAAAAAAAAAAGATAAAATAAGAAAAAGGCCAGCAAAGAGCAGCAGAACGTAACACCAAAAGGCGAAGAGTCCAAACTTAGCCGTGCGAGTACTGCACTCAGATCCGGTTCTGGGAAACGAAACCCACAACTTCTATCCCGACGACGACTTGTGACAAGGTCTGGAATATGAAATGATAGTTACAACAACACACTCTCACGTCCGCATGCATTTTTTTTAGCTCATGTCGTTACCTCGGGTGGAACCGAAAACCCAAGAAAATAGAATGTATGAGTGGGAATGGAAACATGTAAACTCGCGCATGAAGGTTACACCAACATTGGACAGAAGATTTACGAGCTTTTGGAACTAACAGGAACCTAAACTAGAAAGATACTAGTTCACCATATCCACGTACAGAGACGCCAGGGGTGTTAGGGACCGGACAATACTTATCGCCGGGGGGAGGGGAGAAATTGGGAGGACATGAATTTTTTAGCCCCCCTCCCGGTGGGGGGGGGGGGCCGGGTCATACATTTATCAGGCCCTGTCAAACGCTGACCAAACTGCTGAAGAAAGTCATTTTTGGACCTCAAAAATGACACTTTCAGCAGTCAGCATTTCTAAAAAAAAAAAAAAAAAAGCCTCAGCGTTCCCCCATGGGTACAAGGTTTCGATGCGATAGTACCAATACTCCAAGCATAGTTCTTTTTCAATAAACTTTGTAGAAAAGCCTTGCCCTCTGGTTTCTTGCTTTCTTGTGTCTCTCAGGTGCTGGCTATGTTACAGATGTGGGCATACAAGGTAACAACAGTGTGTTCGTCATATATTGTATGAAACTTGACACAAGTTGGGTGTAAGGAACATCGGTGTTTTACATACCTTTTTAAACCAAATATATGTCTCTTCGTGAAAAACGAGGCCCGTTTTCCTTACAACTAGTGGTAACGTGTCGGTGCGGAATGCTACTTACTTAATTTGGCTACAGCACTAACGTTGGCTACGGGACATCATCTGCAGACAGTCTCAATAAACATACGGGGTAGGAAGAGCCATTCCTTTTTTTTTTTGGGTGGGGGGGGGCACATTATTTTTTGCCATGTGCGGGGGGATCCTTCCTTTCTTTCCGGGTCCCACGGGGGGGGGACGTCGTCGAAAATTTGAAGGTCACATTTTTATCTCGTCCTTCCCCTCGCCCCCGACTATACATAAGGACCGGTCCGTTACTTCTGATTTTCTGATTACGGCGTGCCTTACGACAACATTAGTTGCATATTTGCCCTAGTTTGGCCCTAGTTTCTAAGTGCCTGTACTCACCAATAAACACACAAAAAATAGGATTAATTAGTGCAAATGTAAGGTTAATTACACATGGCTGAATCTAGTACGGTGTCAGTTAGCTGCTGCTACAGTAACTATCTCGAAGGAAAAAAAATAATCCAGATAACAACCCTATCTCCCATCCATCCATCCTTGGTGTTGGGGACAGATCCATCGTTTGGATGGGGGTTAAATATGCCTTATATCCACCTCATGAGAGGTTCCAAGGTTATTACGGCTAATCGAATTAACCAGCATTGGCGCACGTGTCTTTTAGTGTTTGAGCAAACTTTATTTTGGAGCTCGTCAACGTAGGTTTTTGTGATGACCAAAATTAGTTTCTTCTGCTTAGCCATTAGCACACTGCACGATGGGAGGGTGTGTGTGTGTGTGGTGGTGGTGGGGATAGGGACGAAATGCGGGCTGGTGCTGACCGCCTAGCAGTTAATGGCGTTTTCATTAGGATGGGACGGTCCAGTGACGGACCTCCGTTTAACT
The DNA here is from genome assembly GCA_023313725.1 of Lithobius niger. NCBI lineage: Eukaryota > Metazoa > Arthropoda > Chilopoda > Lithobiomorpha > Lithobiidae > Lithobius > Lithobius niger. The sequence continues at coordinate 2,236 of JAHWFP010070235.1, read as the reverse complement.
TGGCTATTATGGTTCCATAAATTTCATCTTACCGCCCCCGCCTCTTGATGTATTCATAATTAAGCTTGAGCAGTCCAGCCTGTCTTTAGAGCTGCGTGGTCGTCCTTCAGTCAGTCCATCTTTTTTTTTCTCAACAAGAATAAACAACGGGCAACAACTTAGAAGAGCCACACTGGCACTGCATAATAATTATAATGCACTCTAAGTGGGGTAGCTAATGCTTGGTGGTGGGTATAAAGCGAGAAAAACTTTTATTTTTATTTTCATCTTTGTTTATTGCCCTCCCACCTCCACTGTCACCCCCTCCTTGCAAACAAAACATGAAGAAAAAAATCCGAAAGTGCATGACAACAAAAGTTTTTTTTTTTTAGTTCTAGCAGAGTTTACTAACAGGTAAAAGAGGGGCAAAAAGGAAAGCATAAAGGTGAAGATTATTTGAGACTGTAATTAAATTTGGGGAAAAAAAAAACAAATAAAAATTTTTCACTCTTACGTTACTTGATGCAAGAAATTTGCTGCTGTAGACAGACTGACGCAATTTTTGGAATCATACCAGACTTATTACAAGAATTAAAAAAAATTAGTAAGGGAAGGAGAACAGGAGTGATACAGGATTTCGGTCTTAGTCTCATACCTTACAACGAAAACAAGATGAGGTCGCAAATTTGACACTTTCATGTACCATAGATTATGAAGCTGTAGACAAGATGATACCGCTAAGTTGACGCTTTCCTAGCCTAGATAATGAAGTTGAAGAAAGGATGAGGCCGAAAATTTGGCGCTTGCTCGGTCTAGGTTATCAAGATGAAGGCGCAAACTTGACGCTTACCTAGCCTAGATTATGACGCTGAAGACAAGATGAGGCTGCACCGTGAGGCCTAGTCCAAGATGAAGCCAAGATGACGCCTAGACCATGAAATAAAAGCCAAGATCAAGCCTAGACCATGAAGCCAAAGCCAAGATAAACCGCACATTTGACGCTTGCCCAGCCTAGACCCTGAAGCCGAAGACTGTAGGGGTTTTTAGTACGTGTGGGAGCTGCCCCAATGCCAACCCCACAGTTAAGGGACTTGCTTGAAAATGTGCCGTGGTGCTTGTGAAGGGGTTCCGGGAATTCCAAATTAACCTTAACAGATGGAACAAGGCTGGTAGTCGTGGTTCAGTTTTGGTGTTAGTTTAATGTTAAATATGAGCGATCGTGTGCTCAGGCTCGCCTGAAGTTCACGGGCGACACTAACCTTGGCTTAGGGCCTAAAATGGAATCTCAACGGCATTAGGCTTACTTGGGAAAATTTGGATTAGTTAGTTTCGGGCTATTTCATACGTTGACTGCTAAACTAAGTAGCTACGGGGTTACAGTGTTGAACTAGCAACAGGGTTGGTCTGGTTTGAATTTAAGTTCGGGGATTGGGGAAATTGGGAAAAATTCTAATTATAGGGCCGAAATTACCTTTGGATGCGGGGAGTTGGAGAGTTGGTGGCGGATGGAATTTTAAGTTAATACCTAATTGTTGGAAGCACCCGGCGGAAGACCAAGCGAGCTCGAGCCGTTACAATTGATGTCAAGCATTATGTACAGGCAAATCATAGCTATGTATTGTTACAACAATTGATCAAATAGGATTATTTCAACTAACAACGAGTATTAATTTTGGAGGACAATGGCACATTACAATTTAACGTCATGTGGACTTCGGGCTTGGCAGATTTCACAAATGACGTCATCAGCGTAACCTTGCTGCGGTGGTACAATTCCAACGTTGAAATCCGGAATTAAACTCGCGACAAGACAAAATGGGGAAATAAATTTGATGCTTTCCTAGCCTAGACTATGAAGCCGAAGAGAAAACGAGGACGCAGATTTGATGCTCGTCCGGTCAAGAGTGAAGCAGAAGTCAAGATGGACTGCAAATTTGACGTTTGCCCAGGCTAGACCATGAGCCGAAGACAACACGAGGACGCAAAATTTGAATCTTGCTCAGCCTTGATCATGAAGCTAAAAACGATATGAGCACGCCTATTCAACGTTTTCTCAAACAAGATTACAAAGCTGAAGACAAGACGAGAACAGAAAAATGTGGTGCTTGCTTACTCAGCATGGACCATGAAGCCAGACAAGATGAGCATGCAAATTTGATGCTTGCCTAGCCTAGATTACGAAGCTGAAGACAAGATGAACCGTAAATTTGACGTTTGCCCAGCCTATGAAGCCAAAGAGAAGAGGAGGATGCAAAAT